>JAOTOL010000578.1:0-89247 GCA_034440575.1 Imbricaverruca yamaguchii | reverse complement strand
ATGGTAGTGGCAAAATGGACTGTTGTGAGAAAGTGAGATTAACTAATGTCGTTGAATGTAGTCATATTATGCGGTCCTCTATTCATAACGTCAATCCCCTGTTCGAAGAGTCCAAACCATACTTGCCCTAGGTGTCGGTTTCACAGATAAATACTGGGAATTCCAGGATACTGCTCGAAAACTTGAGATCTGGACACTGGACGCTCACTGACCACGGATCACCCTCCTGATCTAGGCAAAGCGCTCTGTCAACACCCTCGGCACCGTGCAGTTGGTAGGGAACAAGCTTTGGCGGATGTTTTTGGATCCTCGATTATGTGAACGAAATTTGTGAGGCGTTCCGGGTTTTATATTATTTTTCCCCGTTTATGGCACCAGGCACTTCTGTTTGGGCCTTCTAGTTAGGTTTGAGGGTTTTTGTCAGATGATGAGTTTGCAGTCGTTTTCGAAACTATCGCAGTCATATTTTTTGCTCCGGAAAGAGTTGAAAATTTCCCAGTGCGATAATGTTTTGGATGACAAGCGTCCAGGACAGCAAATATGTTTCCGGCTGTGGTGAGCGGTGACGTCGCCCGCACCTGGACAAAGGACACCCGTGCCCGCGGACACTGGACGGCGGACACCGCGGGCGAACACGGACGGCGGACACCCGTGGCCGCGGACACTGGACATCGGGCACCCGTGGCCGCGGACATTGGACGGCGTACACCCGTGACCGCGGACACCTGGATGTCGGACACCCGTGGCCGCGGACATTGGACGGCGGACACTCGTAGGCCGCGGACACTGGACGGCGGACATCCATGGCCCGCGGACACTGGATGGCAGATTCCGTGGCCGCGGACACTGGATGTCGGACACTGGACGGCGATTACCCGCGGCCGCGGACACTGGACGGCGGACAGTGTTCGCTGGCCACGGACGGAGGCCGGCAGCGTATGACCGGCTGACGCTGGCCGCTCCGTCCGCAGACGCACCGGCCAGGTCAACCGATGCACCAACTTCGGCTCCTACAACTACCTCGGGCCTTCGCCGAAAGCTCCGGCCCGTGGACCGATATTGGCCGAGCGGCTGGGTGCGCCGCGACGGCGTCGCCTCGTGCTCCACCCGGCTCCAGTTTGGTAGGTGCGCCGGGAGCGTTGGGCCGTGTTGCACCCGGCTCCAGTTTGATGTGTGCCGCGACGGCGTCGCCTCGTGCTCCACCCGGCCTCTAGTTTGGAGGTGCGCCGCGACGGCGTCGGCTCGTGCTGCACCCGGCTCCAGTTTGGTAGGTGCGCCGAGGCGTCTCGTGCCTGCACGCCGGCGTTGGTGGCGGCGCCGCGACGGCGTCGGCTCGTGCTGCACCTGGCTCCCCTCGTGCTCCACCCGGCTCCAGTTTGGTAGGTGCGCCGCGACGGCGTCGCCTCGTGCTGCACCCGGCTCCAGTTCGGCAGGGTGCGCCGCGACGGCGTCGCCTCGTGCTGCACCCGGCTCCAGTTTGGTAGGTGCGCCGCGACGGCGTCGGCTCGTGCCCACCCGGCCCAGTTTGGTGGTTGCGCGCCGGCCGGCGTCAGGCTCAGTGCTCCACCCGGCTCGGGTTTGGAGGTGCGCCGCGACGGCGTCGGCTCGTGCTGCACCCGGCTCGGGGGCGCCGCGCGGCGCCGCGCCGGCCCAGTTTGGTAGGTGCCGCGACGGCGTCGCCTCGCTCCACCCGGCTCCAGTTGGCAGGTGCGCCGCGACGGCGTCGCCTCGTGCTCCACCCGGCTCATACGGTTTCCTCGTTAAGGTGTAGAGATGTCGAAACCATTCAAGTAGGGTGTCGAAATTTTGTCCTGGAGGCATGCCAATAAAAATGTTTCGATTTTTAGTTTATAGTGCACCTTTTCAATTTTAGTGAATAGTGCACTCCACAAGTGCATGTTTTCGTTTAATTTGTGGGACACCTATTATGAGATACCTATTCTAACGATAGCGAGTGCTACACCATGGCATGGGTGTAACCACGGTTTCGAAATTGGGAGGGGAGAGGACAAACCAGGGACGCGATAAGTTTAGACATCGTAGAGGAGTAGCCCCACAAAAAATTGGTTTCTGCCACTTCTTTTTCAATGTCTGGTTTTGGTATTTGTCATTGTAAAAATGTTTTCTGTCACACAAAATTGGAAATTTGCAGCATGAGGTGTTTTCATGGGTGTGCAGCATGGGTCCGGAATAGCAAAGTGGCGGTGTAAATTGAAAAGCATCGAAGAGAGCGCCGTCCGAACAAGTTTTCTTGGAACAACGGATTTCTTGGGGTAGCTCCTAGTCACGTAGGATATGAGTGCCTGCTATATCAACGGCTGTAAAACAAAAACATATTTGATCCTTCTATTCCTATTACAATAATTCATTGTACACACACTGGACTTTCTGACACCTGTGAAATTATTTCGATATCTCAACATTTGGATGCCGTACGTCAAGCCACGTCCGAATGACACCCACATAATGCGAATTGAAGCCATAGCGGCGAAACTCGATGTCATCGAAGAACTCAACCAAATGTTTTGCTTAGACTTGTCCCGGTTTGAAATGTTACTCGAATGTTCACCACTGGTTGTTGCTTGATACCAGATTTGGATAGGTTTGAGCGAAAACGAAACAAAATTGAGTCGACCGGATGATCAGCTATCTGCCTTGAAAAATCGATTTCTTAGCGTTCTGATGCCGCATAACAAGCCTCGTCGAATGACGCCCATTTCATGGAAATTGAAGTGATAGCAACCGAACCTCGCGTTCGGTCGATATCGCTTAATATCGCCATCTAATAAATCAACCTAACCTTTGACCTAGAAGTTTTATCTTGACATGTACCGATTTGAAATGTTGTACGATGGTTCACCACAGGCTATTGCTCGATACCAGATCCGGGCATGTTTGGGTGAAAACGATAAATAAATTGGAGGTGATGGAAGAAACCGATTTGTGTTGAACCTTGACAGTTCAAGTGGTAAATGAGACTTTGTAGTTCCTTTCAGCGTGTTCAGTACAGGCTTCTTCCTGTACTGAACAACGGACATTTGTGGCAATTGATTCGAACGATCATAAACCTGTCGCTGAATGCCGTTGACAATACGCCTTTGGCGAACACGTCGCTGAATGCGAATACGAATACGACGTAAACCTGACGTACTTGCTTTAGGCTGCACATGACTCCCCTCCGTGGTGTTGAAGATACCCAAGGACACCAGAGTAATGTGTGTTTAATGTATATCAATATATGTGCTGGGGATTGCAACCTAAGTATATAATAAAAACCTTGGGATAATTGAAATTTTTGCCTGACAAAGCACATTTTCCGCCGGAGGAAAAACACACGATGGCCAAGGTTCATGGTATTCAAAAAATGGTCTAGAAGCAGACATTTCTAACGATTGCTGATTTACCGGTCGGATATTTTGTGACGACAGATAGCCTGTGAAGCCCGTTGATTGGTTTAATCGGCTTGTGGTATTTTGGTGATCCTCTCGCATATATATTTTCACTTTCTACATGATTAAGTATAATTTTGCGGCGATCATGCTCAGGTAGCTGAGGCTTGGGGACACGGAGAAAAATTGACGGGGACAACTCGCCACTTTTCAGAAATTCGGGGACATCTTCCCCCCACCCCCGCAATGTTTACACCCATGCATCATGGTACCAGAAGACGGCATTGATTAGCAGACTGTATCACATATAATCTCCGTACCTGGAATTGTTTTTCGAGATGCATATGTATCACAATCCGTAATGGTGACCATAAGCATGATATTTATGCACAGAATACTTAGAAACGAGTCATGAAGACTTCACATGTATACATCAACAAGCACGATGACGATTCTTCGGTGGACGAGTAGTCAGGGGTTAGTTGCCCGTCTCGCAATTGAAAGATTGTGGGTAAGAGTTGCTACTTTCCGCCCGCGACCATTGGGCGTGAGAAATTGGCGACACTACGTGACTCAACGGTCGACGTGTCGTAAAACTAATAACCACCATGACCATACTTCCTTGGAAAGGATGTCTGTTCAGTGCTCAGAAAGTGGTATATTCCACCATATTTCACAAGGAAAACTTGTCACTGCGCCTCGTGCTCCGCCCGGCTCCAATTCGGTCGGTGCCACCCGGGGTTTAGCCGCCACCGAGGTGGTGTCGCCCTGCCGAGACGATTCACCCATGGATAGACTCGGGCAGAGCTACTCCTGGAATATGTCACCCTTAGCCGGGCCACTCCTGGAACAAATCATCCCTGGCCGAACCACCCCTTGGAAAGATATTGCGACCCGGCTAGCCAGCCGGCCAGCGCATAAAGTCGGTCTGAAATCCACTCCAGAATGGGTGGTTGGTGAATGTGGTTATTATCCTCAGGTGTTGTCCACCCCGCCATCAACGTCTCCCTCCGGACGCGGCGTAGTTTCAGTGCGAGCTGTTGGAGACTTGTCTGATCAGCTTCTTGTTACGTTGCCATACACTACGTTCATCAGCAGGTCCACTAGCTGCTCTGAGTCAATCAGCCACGGTGGGCTCTCGAGCTAGACTGTCGGCTCTGAGTCAGTCAGCCACGGTGGGCTCTCGAGCTAGACTGTCGGATCTGAGTAATTCAGCCACGGTGGGCTCTCGAGCTAGACTGTCGGCTCTGAGTCAGTCAGCCACGGTGGGCTCTCGAGGAAGACTGTCGGCTCTCGGATAGTTAGTCATCGATGGCGAGTTCTCAGATTAACTGGACTATCGGCTCTGGGTCAGTTAGTCAGCCACGGCGGGCTCTCGAGCTAGACTGTCGGCTCTGAGTCAGTCAGCCACGGTGGGCTCTCGAGCTAGACTGTCGGCTCTGAGTCAGTCAGCCACGGTGGGCTCTCGAGCTAGACTGTCGGCTCTGAGTCAGTCAGCCACGGTGGGCTCTCGAGCTAGACTGTCGGCTCTGAGTCAGTCAGCCACGGTGGGCTCTCGAGCTAGACTGTCGGCTCTGAGTCAGTCAGCCACGGTGGGCTCTCGAGCTAGACTGTCGGCTCTGAGTCAGTTAGTCAGCCACGGTGGGCTCTCGAGCTAGACTGTCGGCTCTGAGTCAGTTAGTCAGCCACGGCAAGCTCAGTGCGGGTGGGGCTGAGCGACAGCGCACGGTTGTCGTGTTCGTCCCAGCTCCCAGCTTCCTCACCATCTCCCCACCAAATTCCGTTAAGCTTTGGCGACTTGCGTGGTGGCGTGGAGTGTCAGGCGATTCCACGATTTAAGTGCCGACCAGCACCAATTTGAAACTGTTTGGGGATCCCACGAGTGAAGTTTTGTCGTCATACATTGGCTTCCACTAGAACCATCAGACTTTGTGAATTCATCACATCCCGTGAAATATAATAAAGTCCTCATGCTCCTTTTTAAGTATTTGTAACTAGCCCTGAAGCTGCGCATCCTAGGCCTTGGTACTTTGCTTTTTGGACGGATGTGCAGCTCAATGTAAAACCGCTTGAACTTCGCGAACATTTTATTCCGCCACCCCGACTTTGACTTGTACTGTGATTGGCACTACTTTTGGTCATGATAATAATGCCTATGATGACATTGGGGGACGCCCAATGTGACGGCTAATGAAAGGCTGACCCGTACATACCACAACCAAATGTTAGCATGCGTACGTCCGGCGATCTGCGCAAACTTTGACGGTCTGATGGAGGCAGATGTCTGCCCCTCCCCATAAGATCTCCAGAACTATGCTAGGTAGCGACAAACAGGAAACGACGTTGTATAGCTGGTGACAAGCTCCATCGAAAGTACTTCTGTAATTTGTTTTCGCTCAAGTCAATATTTAGATGACCGGGTCATCATAGGTCAAATTCAACCAGATGGGTTGGACCCTCAGATAGTGACACATATCTGAGGACCTGTAACAGATAGAAACAAGCGGCGAATGCTATTCGACAGTCCTTGAAATGTGATATCGGCAGTATGCTGTGTGATTTAAGGTCAGGGCAATAGATATGTCACCAGAGCCACCGAACTTGGGTAAAGCCACCGAACTTGGGTGCTAAGTGACCTAGGATCATTCGACACCTATTTTTGGCGCATTGGGGGGACAGACCGATTGGCGTTTGATCGCTCCAATCCAATACTGTGAGGAATATTTTGCGTTATGTGCGATGATCTAAGATGACCTTGCAGAGGTCATAGAGTAAATGATTGACTCGCATATTCATAAACCACCTCAAAGTGCATGAGATTTACAGAGGACAATCGAGGTCACCTACGTACCCAAGCAGGAATACTTTTATTCCGAAACTATGACCTCAGTTCAAGGTCATGAGGTAGCCTAGGGAGGTCATGTAATGTATCAATCTACACGTCTTGGCGATACAAGGACAATGACGGTAATTTCAGTTTTCTAGCTCAATGCAGTCCGATATAATGCGCATAAATGTACTAGTGATATCGGGTGACCTCAGATGACCTTGGTGAGGTCACTGAGCAAGAATGTCAGCGGTAACATTGAGAATAGCTTCCAACTGCACGCATAACCGCTGTGAGGTCATTCTGAGAGCAAATATGTAACCAGGAAACATTTGTATGTTTTACCATAGCCCTATAATGGGGGAAGCCATGGCCGCGACCTGACCTCAGGTCAATGCTACGAGAAAAAAATTGATATATATAAATGAAAATGATAAATATGATATATATATGATGAAATGATAAGATGATATATATAAATGATATATATAATATATATATATATATATATATATATGATATAGTCCCTGATGAGATCATGACGTGCTATAAGTTTGAAATAAATCGCCCAATTATTGTGGAAGTGATGTCACCTAAAACTCCGAGGGGTGTTGGGTCACTTCGCCTGACCTGGTGACCTGACTTCAGATGACCCAAGGTAAAAAGATTCTGAGATATGCGGAGAAGACAGATGAGCAGCCATACGACGTTTGGCTTTGCTAACCCGGTTGCTATGGCGGCAAATTAAGAAAAACCGCATGGGGCAAATATCTGCCCCCCCGGACGTGCACGTGTTAAGGGCACGGATGTTGTTCAAATTTATTGCGAACAGGGTCATTTCTATCATCCATTTGATCTTTGTTAGTATAGAGAAAGGTTAGATATTACCGAGGTACTCTTGAGAC
This sequence comes from Imbricaverruca yamaguchii, assembly GCA_034440575.1. NCBI lineage: Eukaryota > Metazoa > Arthropoda > Thecostraca > Neoverrucidae > Imbricaverruca > Imbricaverruca yamaguchii. Next base: position 82,126 of record JAOTOL010000578.1, on the reverse strand, counting down.
GCCTCTCTAAGTAGTTGTGGATGAAAGCATGCAGGATTTGCACAAGTTTTCTCTCGTCGATCCATGCACCATGACTGTGTAGAAAATATAACGAAGCATAGGACGCAATGCAAGAGCGTACAAGATATAGGATGGGGAACCAGTGAACCACGAAGTTGTGTTAGACGCTATGTAGCATGCATTGTATATCCTAGTTGCTGATGCGGTAAACAATCTATGTGTCGGCGGTAGGTGGTGAGCGCAATTGATGCAATGCATTCAGCCGTTGTAAAATATACGTTTGTAAAATTTATGGAGTGTTATAATAATACTTGTGCGGTCAAAGAGATTCCGGCAGTTTAGATGAGTTGCAAAGATACGCTATTATATGCCGCTTGTTTGTGCCAGTATGAAATGCTAAAAAAAACATTCAAGAACATTTGCACATCCAAAGGCAACTTACCGGGGCTAATTCCGAAAAAGTCAGGGTTTTAACTGCCGTCATGCCAAGGTCAGGTCTCATGACCTAAGTCGTGATTCTACACGTACAAAATTCGAAAAAAAAGTATTATTTCAATCCAGCTAAGCTATTGAATTAACTCAGATTTACTTCAAGCTAAGCTTAAAGTAAATCTGAGCTCAACAATGTATACTGTTCCACTAATTAAATTATGTTGCTTGCGGAGATAAGCCACAAAACAAAGCCATGCACCGCGATCTTACGGAAATGTCTGAGGACTTAACTACGCGGCCGTTGATCCGATCCAGCTGAGAGTTGGACGGCACTAATCGGAACATTGGATTACCCTATAAACACACGTACACAAGTTCTGACAGGCTGGGTGTTACCCGACGGTTTGGGATATCCTACGCTGTTTGTGTTTCGGAATTCTGCACGGTTGTAGTCAGGGCATCCGGGGCGTCTGCTGCATCGTCTGTGCCGTTGACAGACAGCCAGCAGTGTCGGCACGACCTGGAATTTGTGACGTCACATGTCCCGCCGACAGGCAGCCAGCAGTGTCGGCACGACCTGCAGTTTGTGACGTCACATGTCCCGCCGACAGGCAGCCAGCAGTGTCGGCACGACCTGGAGTTTGTAACGTCACATGTCCCGCCGACAGGCAGCCAGCAGTGTCAGCACGACCTGGAGGCGCTTGTGGCCGAGTTCCTGGGCGTGGAGGATGCCATCACCTTCCCGATGGGCTTCGCCACCAACTCGCTGAACCTGCCGACGCTGGTGCGGCGCGGCTGTCTGGTGCTGAGCGACCAGCTGAACCACGCCTCGCTAATCCTCGGCCTGCGCCTGTCCGGCGCCACCATCGACGTTTTCGAGCACAACGGTCGGTGGCCGGACGCCTTCCGCGGCTTGTCTGTCTGTCGGTTTGTTCTCGTTTGTTCGCTTGTGAGATTGTTGTTGGGCCGGTTTAAGTGTGCTCGGGCCGGTCTGTGCGATAATTGGCGCCCATTGGCGGGACGTGGTCCGCCGGGCGACAGGACGAGTGTCGGCGACGTCAGCCGTGCTCGTGGGCGAAAAGGGGTAGCACCCTCCTCGAATTTGGAGGAGGTTATCATTGGCTCTGTGGACGTTGTGTGGAAGTAATCCATTATAGTATATTTTATGGAAGTAATCCACTTCAGAGTGGCGCCAGACCCGAATATTTCGCCGCTGGTCGCACTGCTCTGTTTCGCTATGTGTGGGTCGTGGCCGTGCCTGCTACCGTTACCCGTCAGCGTTAACGTGGCTGGTTTGTAATGGCTGATTAATTTCAGCGCTAGCCTTGCTGGATGTGTGCCTGGAGCCGTCATTTACCATGTCAGTGACAATGTGCGTGGCCTTGACCGTTGCCCTTGTAGCCGTGGTCGTGGCTGTGACCGAGGCCGTAGCCTAGTGACCGTAGTTGTGTCACGACGACCAACTGACTTGGCCTTGCACTCATGGGGAATCTAACCACCTGCTGTCCTCAAACCTGGCCGTCAGGGCCCTGGATATAAATTTTGTCCGGGTAGAAGTGGAGGGTAATTAGACCAATGAGTTCAAATATGTTTGAGGCCGGAGTCTGGAGGCATATTTTGAAAATATGCTATGCTAATATGTTGTTTTCCTAAACACTTGTTAACAATAACAATGGCCCCTGTCTGAACCGATGAACTATTAGTTCTTAATATAGGTTACGTGTAGTCTGATTAAAAAGACACTTAAAAATCTCAGTGTATTTATTTTTAACGGGGAGGTGTCATGCTGTGCGTTTTAAAATCATAACAACTTGCACTATGTCGATGGTCTTCCACCCAAATTGAAGAACCAATCAGTGCACTGGTGCGCTATATTTCCGCTGTAACCTCACCCGCTGCCTATCACCAGACATGCAAGACCTGGAGCGGAAGCTGCGGCGCGCGATCGTGGAGGGACACCCGCGCACGCACCGACCCTGGAAGAAGATCCTCATCGTGGTCGAGGGCATCTACAGCATGGAGGGCTCCATCTGTCGACTGCCCGAGGTCATCGCGCTCAAGAAAAAGTACAAGGTGGGAGGACACCTGGACCGTGTGGGTGTGTGTGGGGTGCCTGTGGGGGTGTCTGTGTCTGTGTGTGGGTGTGTGAGTGTATGTGGTGCCTGTGGGGGTGTCTGTGTCTGTGTGTGGGTGTGTGAGTGTGTGTGGTGCCTGTGGGGGTGTCTGTGTCTGTGTGTGGGGTGCCTGTGGGGGTGCTTGTGTCTCTGTGTGGGGTGCCTGTGGGGGTGCCTGTGTCTGTGTGTGTGTGTGTGTGTGGGGTGCCTGTGTCTGTGTGTGGTATGACTGTGGGGGTGCCTGTGTCTGTGTGTGAGTGTGTGTGTGGTGCCTGTGTCTGTGTGTGGGGTGCCTGTGTGGGTGTGTGTGGGGTGCCTGTGTGGGTGGGTGTGGGGTGCCTGTGTGGGTGTGTGTGGTGCCTGTGTCTGTGTGTGGGGTGCCTGTGTGGGTGTGTGTGTCGTGCCTGTGTGGGTGTGTGTGGGGTGCCTGTGTGGGTGGGTGTGGGGTGCCTGTGTGAGTGTGTGGGATGCCTGTGGGGGTGCCTGTGTCTGTGTGTGTGGGCATGTGTGCCGACTGTCGGCCCGGTCGGGTCGGCATGACTCATCGAGAGCCATATCGTTGAATAGTGTGATACTTGAGGCATGACGCCGGCCAGCCATGTTTGTGTGAATCAAAGCGGCCGCCCGGCGGAATGTTCTGTCAGCGTGTGGTGCTCACACTGCTTCACGTGTGATGTTCGTGGTACTCACGCTGCTTGATTGGTGATGTTTGTGGTGCTCACGCTGCTTGACTGGTGATGTTCGTGGTGCTCACGCTGCTTGACTGGTGATGTTTGTGGTGCTCACGCTGCCTGATTGGTGATGTTTGTGGTGCTCATGCTGCTTGACTGGTGATGTGTGTGGTGCTCACGCTGCTTGACTGGTGATGTGTGTGGTGCTCACGCTGCTTGACTAGTGATGTTTGTGGTGCTCACGCTGCCTGATTAGTGATGTTTGTGGTGCTCACGCTGCTTGACTGGTGATGTTTGTGGTGCTCACGCTGCTTGACTGGTGATGTTTGTGGTGCTCACACTGCTTCACGTGTGATGTTCGTGGTACTCACGCTGCTTGATTGGTGATGTTTGTGGTGCTCACGCTGCTTGATTGGTGATGTTTGTGGTGCTCACGCTGCTTGACTGGTGATGTTCGTGGTAGTCACGCTGCTTGACTGGTGATGTTTGTGGTGCTCACGCTGCTTGACTGGTGATGTTCGTGGTGCTCACACTGCTTCACGTGTGATGTTCGTGGTACTCACGCTGCTTGATTGGTGATGTTTGTGGTGCTCACGCTGCTTGACTGGTGATGTTCGTGGTAGTCACGCTGCTTGACTGGTGATGTTTGTGGTCCTCACGCTGCTTGACTGGTGATGTTCGTGGTGCTCACGCTGCTTGACTGGTGATGTTTGTGGTGCTCACGCTGCCTGATTGGTGATGTTTGTGGTACTCACGCTGCTTGATTGGTGATGTTCGTGGTACTCACGCTGCTTGATTGGTGATGTTTGTGGTGCTCACGCTGCTTGACTGGTGATGTTCGTGGTAGTCACGCTGCTTGACTGGTGATGTTTGTGGTGCTCACGCTGCTTGACTGGTGATGTTCGTGGTGCTCACACTGCTTCACGTGTGATGTTCGTGGTACTCACGCTGCTTGATTGGTGATGTTTGTGGTGCTCACGCTGCTTGACTGGTGATGTTCGTGGTAGTCACGCTGCTTGACTGGTGATGTTTGTGGTGCTCACGCTGCTTGACTGGTGATGTTCGTGGTGCTCACGCTGCTTGACTGGTGATGTTTGTGGTGCTCACGCTGCCTGATTGGTGATGTTTGTGGTGCTCACGCTGCTTGACTGGTAATGTGTGTGGTGCTCACGCTGCTTGACTGGTGATGTGTGTGGTGCTCACGCTGCTTGACTAGTGATGTTTGTGGTGCTCACGCTGCCTGATTAGTGATGTTTGTGGTGCTCACGCTGCTTGACTGGTGATGTTTGTGGTGCTCACGCTGCTTGACTGGTGATGTTTGTGATGCTCACGCTGCTTGATTGGTGATGTTTGTGGTGCTCACGCTGCTTGACTGGTGATGTTCGTGGTACTCACGCTGCTTGACTGGTGATGTTTGTGGTGCTCACGCTGTCTGATTGGTGATGTTTGTGGTGCTCACGCTGCTTGACTGGTAATGTTTGTGGTGCTCACGCTGCTTGACTAGTGATGTTTGTGGTGCTCACGCTGCCTGATTGGTGATGTTTGTGATGCTCACGCTGCTTGACTGGTGATGTTTGTGGTGCTCACGCTGCTTGACTGGTAATGTTTGTGGTGCCCATACTGCTTGGCGGATGATGTTCGTGGTGCTCACAGTGTGAAGGGTAGTGTTCGTGGTGTGATCACGGCGTACGACGGTAGTGGACGAAGAGCACTGGCCATGTCTCGTGTGATGTTGACGGCGTGTGGAGACGGTGCGTGCAGCTCCGTCGGCACACCGCGGTGGTATCAGCAGTACGGGGCGGTACGGGATGCCCCTCCTCGCTCCTCCTCGGTTTGCTGACCCGAACTTGGTACCACGGCGTGGTGAGCGATCCAGCCTCTCAGTGACGTTATCGGACGGCGGCGTTATGTACAACGGTGCCGTTCCAGCGGCGCTTCGTCAGTCTGGTGAGGCGACATGAGCGATAATGGCTGAACTACTAGCAATAACTTTTAATATGAGCGGTAACCTGTTGGCCCAGCGGCGGGTGTTTGGCCTTCCTCGGCCTAGGCTCGCGTCCGAACCGCGCCGAGCTCGTTATTGGCAAACAGTCATGCCACCAGTGCTGGCAATGCTAGGCAGGGAACAATATGACGCTACGCACTGTCCGTCTAAGTCGCACTCTGAATGTATTCCTCATTCAACCGGGACACTTTCGCCTTTACCAGATGAGCGTGTGTTGGTCCGTTTCAGCCGCAGCATAGCTGTCCTGGCCTCACCAGATCTGACCCGACCTCTCGGACGTACCTCTACCTGGACGGACGTCTAATACCTGTGTCTCAGGCTTTTGCAGACTATGACTCCTGTCCTGACGGTACTCGACGCAACAGGCGGGTCTGCACCTGAACGAGGAGTTCAACACCTGTATGTTGAGTTGCTCCACAGTGTGAGACTTGACTTGATCGGACTGCACCCACGCCCCCTCCACCGTATGCCTAGATAAGACACACACGATCGGCTGCTCCAACGTACAAAGCCTGCTTTGAGCTGAGCCGACCTGACCTGACCCGGCAGGCGTACCTGTACCTGGACGAGGCGCACAGTATCGGCGCGATGGGCAGCTCGGGCCGCGGCGTGGCCGAGTACTGGGGCTGTGACGTGCGGGACGTGGACGTGCTCATGGGCACCTTTACCAAGAGCTTCGGCGCCATCGGCGGCTACATGGCCGGCACCAAGGTATGCCACGGTCTAGCTGTAGTGGTACGGCACCAAGGTGCGTCACGAGCTAACTGGTGGTACAGCACCAAGGTGCGTCACGAGCTGGCTGTGGTGGTACAGCACCAAGGTGCGTCACGAGCTAGCCGTGGTGGTACGGTATCAAGTGTGTCCGGCGGCCGGGGCTAACTGTCGTCGATGCTTACACGTGATTGGGTCCGTTTGGTGAGGGACGGCGTGCCGCCAAACGTCGGCGCCGTTTGATGTCAGACTGCCGGTGTCAGGTCAGCGGCCGGCCGTGCTGTGGCTAGTGTCGCCGTCGTCTGGCCCGGGCGGTGTCGTGGTGGTACGGTAAGCCGGCGCCGGGCGCCGTTGGCTGGTCACGCGTCCGGTGCCTGCAGTGTGCTGCTCACCGGACGCGGCGTGGCCGCCAGCTCCAGACTGTTCTGTATATTTGCGTATGTTCTGTATATTTTAGTATGTTCTCCATCTGTCCAGACGATAGCGTGTTTATCCTTTGACGTGCCGCACCTCTGGCTGGTCAGTGTCTGCACTTACAGTGGCCGGACCATCAACCCACCCCCACTCTGCCCCCATCCCCACCGCCTCATCCGATCTCCTCCCATCTCGCCGCTCCCCTGCGAAGCCACACCAGCAGGTGCGCCGTGGTCGCTAGGACAGCCAGCGCGCGGCCACGACCCTGTGGCAACACGGACCAACGACCGCGCGAGACTGTTCTCGTTTGCAGCCGTTAGACTCTTCAGGCACTTTCGATTCAGGCAGCTGCAGCTGCATAGAGGATTGAAGCGTATCCGAGAGTCAGATGCCTGAGTGCTTGTCATGAGTCCTAACTCGTGTCGGTCTGTCGTCGCTTGTGTCATGTGTCCCCTTGTCTGACCGTTGACCTGGTCACTGGCCTGATCTGAACCACGTGCCTTCACCCGAACGCTGACTCATCCCCGACAGGGTCTGACCCGTGCTCCTCGCGTAGCCTGGTCTGACCTGACCCCTGGCCTTGCACCTGAATTGACTTGACACCTGACATGATTCGGCCCATATACTGGCCTTGTGTCTGGTGAACTGACGTTGCACGCCCCACTCACCTAACCCGACCCGACCCGACCCGACCTGACCCGACCCGACCCGGTCGTGTTGCAGCGGCTCATCTCGCACGTGCGTCGGCGCAGTCACAGCATGTACTACGCGGCGGCGCTGCCACCGCCGGTGGCCGGCCAGATATCGGCGGTGATTCTGGAGCTGATGGGCCGCGGCACGGGCGCCGGCCGCGCGCGCATCTGCCGCCTGGTGGACAACACGCGCTACTTCCGCCAGCGGCTCAGCCAGATGGGCTTCATACTGTACGGCAACAACGACTCGCCCGTCGTGCCGCTGCTCATCTTCCTGCCGGCCAAAGCGGCGTGAGCACCACCGCGCACGCCAGTGTTCATAGCCTTGGTGATGCTCATGTTCCGCTGGTCAAGGTGGCGTGAGTGCCGCTTACCGCGCACGCCAGTGTTCATAGCCTTGGTGATGCTCATGTTCCGCTGGTCAAGGTGGCGTGAGTGCCGCTTACCGCGCACGCCAGTGTTCAAAGCCTTGGTCATGCTCATGATCGTGCTAGTCAAGGTGGCGTGAGTGCCGCCTACCGCGCACGCCAGTGTTCATAGCCTTGGTCATGCTCATGCTAGTCAAGGTGGCGTGAGTGCCGCTCGCCACTCGCACCAATGCTCACAGCCTTCTCCCAGCTCATGTTCCTGCCAATCATGGCGGTGTGAGTGCCGCTTGCCACTCACGCCAATGTTCACAATCTTGTCACGGTTCATCCCCTGCCGGTCAAGGTGGCTTGGATGCCGCTCGCCACCTGCACTCCGCACATGATAAGTGGTGTTCAAACTTTCAATTGTGAATCGTCATTGGCTTCTGCATTTGGCTGCGGTAGCCATACGTGTGATAAATTGGACGGTGGAATAGCGTTCAGTTGTATGAAAGACGTGCACGAGTTGTATGCGTGAGGCGTGCACGAGGTGTGCATGAAACGTGCACGAGGCGTATCCTTGGTGACCGACAAACGGTTGAGCCGGTTGGCCGTAGCAGGCGGGTGTGTGACGCTGAATATAACGAGTGGCGTCCAGCCCGCTGGCGCAGTCTGCACCCAGCTCGTGTGGACGCTGGCCCCGACAGCACGTGGTCACTGTTGGTCCATGTTCGCGCAGTGGTTGGAATTTAACGGTGGGTCACACACGTGGCTGCATCGGTCACACAGCGCCCTTGCTCCAAATTTACGGATTGTGGGCGGGAGGCAAAGCAAGACTGGCACAGCAAACACAAATTTTGATCCTAGAAAGAGTACCCCCCTCTCCAGCTAGCATGCTTATATAGACCTTGTCTGACATCCTATTCTCTGATAGGAAAAATGGAAATTTTCCATTCACTTTTGACTCCCAGCCTAAGATGAACATGGACTCCTTCTCCGTGCCCTGACCTGACCCGGTGGCCGGCGCCGTCCATTGCTGTTTGCAGGGCGGGTGAGTCTCTCAGTGTGTCTTCGAGTCTGATGGTCTGTCCTGAGGGTTGACGACCGTGTTTATGCACACCACAGCTGGCTTCAGTGTGACGTCACACGCCCCTGCGTCTTGTCCCGTATCGTGAGACGACAGAGAGTCTCATGCTGGCTCCTGTCCAGAGCCAGAGAGCAGATACTCTATGCTCATTGACTTGTAGGTGGCAGACTCTATGCAGCAGGTGCCGTCCGTTGGCGACGCAGTTGTGTGTGGTTGTTCAGCTGACTGGCGGTCCAGGTGACAGCAGGTGTCAGCTCCGGTGATCGCGTTATGCGCACTCTGATAACTCCTGTTGTGATGGCGTCCGCTCACGCGGTGCGCGCGCGGGTGTGTGGGGTTGGGATGCGTGCGTGCGTGCGTGCGTGCGTGCGTGCGTGCGTGCGTGCGTGCGTGCGTGCGTGCGTGCGTGCGTGCGTGCGTGCGTGTGTGCGTGCGTGCGTGCGTGTGTGCGTGCGTGCGTGCGTGCGTGCGTGCGTGCGTGCGTGCGTGCGTGCGTGCGTGCGTGCGTGCGTGCGTGTGTGTGTGTGTGTGTGTGTGTGTGTGTGTGTGTGTGTGTGTGTGTGTGTGTGCGCGTGTGTGTGTGTGTGTGTGTGTGTGTGTGTGTGTACGAGTGGTGCATGCATGTGAATTGCGACGCAAGTTTCTCCCATTCACCTTGTCACACAAGCAGCACACTGCAGCGAAGCCAAGTCACCTTGGCTTCGCTGGAAAGGCGAGGCCCCGTAAAGCGAACGGCGCGGTGTCGACACATTGAAGTCAGAAATGTTCAGTGGTCATATGTAGCTTTGTAATATGGTGAAGCATGTACACATTGCATCCATATTGTCTTAACACAGCTTCCATCGTGCATTGTAGAATGCGGGTTGGGTCAGGATGCTTCCGATGTTGTGTACCCGTACGGAAAGGGCTCTAAACCAGTGTATTCAAATATAGTCGGAATCAGAATAACCATTAGAAAAGAAGTGTAGTTACAGTGGTTCAAACTATGGCGCACATGCAGACGAATGTTCCTGCTGCAACTCTTCCGGTTGGCAGTACTGACCTCCAGCGAGCCTCGGGTAACGTGACCTGGCACGCATGCGGTGACCTCCGACGCTGCCCTGGTGGCCCGTCTGCCCTCTACTGCCATCTGTCGGCGGCCAACGCCACACTGACCCGACGTCTGTCGACAGGGAGTTCTCGCGGGCGCTGTTCAAGCACAACATCGCCACTGTCATCGTCGGCTTTCCGGCGACGCCCATCCTGACAGTGCGCTGTCGCTTCTGCATCTCTGCCGCTCACACCAAGCAGATGCTGGACCGGGTACGTCCCCGGCGGCGGTTACGCTGGGCTGGAGTGCTGCACGGTGTTGTCGACCAGCGCAGGATGTACACCCAGTGCCGGGCGCCGTGTGCACTACATCTTGTACGACAGGGGTTGTTTGACACCTAGACTGCGGAGGTGCAGGGGGAAATAGACCAGCTGTGTTGACTGGCACCTTGTACACCAATTTCAAGAGGCGCCATGCTAGCATCCTGCTATCCATTTATTGCACAGTGTAAAAGGGTGGATATTACCCCAATACGTAAAAGCCAGCCATGTAGTCGAATGAACCCAACAATACTACACACAGAAAGACGAAATGATACAGAAATAGCAGTCACTGAAATCAGTGTGTTCGTAGATCAACAAACTAGAGAACTTAAACTTGCAACGGTTTGATCAGTTTAAGAAGAATATTACATCGTGTATGATTCATCCCGCAGACGTTTTGTCGCTTAACGTGTGGCACCATCACTATGCAGCAGGCGATATTGAAGCACAAACCATAGTAATTTTTACATACGTTATTTGAAAGCATTCGTACATCTTGTTGCGAAAATATAACAGGTTTTGTCAGGTAAAGAGAAGTTTGCTATCGAGAAAAGATTAGATTAGTGTTTTGGGTGAAATGAATGGATGTTATGCGGTACAAATACGATCAGTGCGTTGCAGTGTGTAAGTAAGTAAATCTGAATACCGTCGTATCAGAAAAACTTCCGGTGGACAAGTTTGCGCATAAATTATTATCTGGCATGAACCGGCACCAAGGTTCTCGCAAATGTGACCAAGCCATGCTGGTACTGTATCGCAAGTTGAAACAGTTCCGACTATCATTCCCCTCCCTTTCCGTCTCTTATCGTCACGTCGGGAAACGCGCAGTTATATTAATAGTTTGCATGGGACCTCAAGAAGGCTAGTTGTGACTAATGTACACCTCGCGGCCACCGCAAGTTATTGATTAAAAGAAAATGATAGAGAACAGGAGATTTTCATAATTGCCAGAGCGTATCACCATGCGAACATTCCTACCGTTCAACTGTTTTCACAAGTAGTCACGGTAGCTTAGTGGATAGGGTGCCACAGTCTAGATCGTCGGGGGACGAGTAGCTTGGGGGTAAGTTGCTCGTCTCACGAACGAAAGGTTGAGGGTTCGAGTCTCACCTGTCGCTACTCTTCACCCGCGACCAAACGGCGTGAGAGATTGGCGACGTTGCATGACTCAACGGTCGATGTGTCGTAAAACCAATAACCAACAGTCTAGATCGTCAGACCGTGGGTTCGAATCCCCTCACTGGCAGGAATTCCGACCACCCGCGACTAATCGGTCTGAACGTCTGGTGACGCTATATGACCTATCAGTCTTATGTGTCTTGAAAAATATTCTGAACCGCTTGCACTGTCCAGTAGTCTCATAATCAGTCCACCGACGTGGAGACCGACAATGAAACCGTATCATTTCAGCTACAGACATGAACGCTGTGAAAAGGAATATATGTGTGCATTGCTCAGTTTTTCGCATCGCTAAGCACGCGTATGAAATGACAATGCGCATACGTTAGCATGTGCCTCGTCCATGGCAGTTGTCAACGTGAATACGACAATAATCTTGTGCGCTGCTCGCCAGATTCTCGAGCTGATCGACCAGGTGGGCGACGAGCTGGAAATCAAGTACTCACGCCGACCGCGCTCCAACAACCATATCGAGTATGGCCGCTGCTGATGTCGCCGGGTCGCTGCTGACGCCGCCGGGCCGCTGTCGATGTGCTGCCGGGCTGACGGCGTTTTCTGGCGCGGCGCGGCCGGAGGCCGCTCGAGCCGTCCGTCCGTCCGAGCGGAGGTGACACCGGCTCTCGGACGCTGTCGCCGTGCCAGTCCGGCTGGGTACGCAGCGAGCGGTGTGTCCAGTTGTAGACGCGTCGTTGGATGAAATCAGTTCTGGGAGGGGGTCGACAGCGTGCGGAGCAGACCACACCACTGGCTCGGCTCGGGAGTGTGGCGGGCTGTGCCCCTCCGTGTTAGCTAATGGGTGCGGCCGTGCCGACTCGGGACAGCCTGCGGAAAGGACAGCGCCTCCCGGTGTCGGCTCCAGGACACTGCGCAGATGATCGTGTCTCCCGCTCCCGGCTTCAGAAGTCTGCGGGTAGGCGGATTCTAGAGTGGTCTGAGTATGCAGATCATAACCCGCAGTCTCGGCCGCAGAACAGGCTGCGGAGAAGACGCCCGCCGAACCCGGAGTAACCTACGGTCACCCGGGTATGACATCAGCCAGCTCGCATCTCGTTTCGGCCATAAAGGGCCGAAGTGTGCCGGTGTGCAGCCTTGCGTCCAAGGTTGCACCAAGCGTGTAATTTGTGGCGAAAATATACGACCAAGCGTCCAGGTGTGCAACCTGGCGTCCATGGCTCACCAAGTGTGTAATTTATGACTCAAATATGCGACCAAGCGTCCAGGTGTGCAACCTTTCGTCCGAGGTTGCCCCAATTGTGTGACGTGTGACAAAATTATGCGACCAAGCGTCCAGGAGTGCAACATTCCCGGTTGCACACCCGGAAGGTCACTACGGTTTGGAGCCGTTCGCTTGTTCGGGGAGTGGTGTGGGCGCCGGTGCTGCCACCTGTGTGCCGGCCCTCGGCGCGACTTGCTCTCGCTGCCGTGACCAGCCAGCGCATCAGATGGCCTCCCGCGAGTGACGGCCGGCGGGCCGCGCTACGACCCGACAAGCCACGGCAACCGGGTCTAATTGTGATAATCCGAGCGGCGCGTGCTTCGCACGAGGCTAGATTTTGACGGCAGTGCCAGTCGGTGTTTTTTTGTTCGCCTCGAGGTCGTGCCGAGTTGTTTCGTCGGCGCGCGGTTGTGACGGCGCCAGCGCGATCCGGTCCGAGCCGCCGTCGTGTCGGCTCGGTGCGTGATCCGTGTTTGGCCTGCTGGCGGCGACAGCGGCGATCCCCGGGCTGGTGCGGCTGGCGTCGTGTCGCGCCGTGCCCCGCCGCTCTTCAGGGATCCGCCATCGTGCGGCAGCGTACGATAGCGCTATAGAACCACTCGCGACAGCGCGCTGCCTTACCGTGTCGATTCGGACGGGTGGCGTCTGTGTGTCTGTATGTGTGTGTCCGTGTGTGCGCGTGCCTTCACCGGCGTGCCTGCGGCACGACATCGCTCTGATGGCTCGTGCCTAGCGGTCGGTCAGGCGGTGACGTGCTGGTGCCAGGTCGGATCTGACGGTCCGGCGGCTGGACGTCTACCACCGGCTGGCGTGTCGCTGAGCTCGGCGTGCTGTTGTTTGTGGCGGGTTGACGCACGGTTTGCGAGATGCTGGTGTCGTGCGAGCATCGGCCAGTGCACGCATATTATTCCTTTTGGAGGCATTTTTAACTGGTGCTGTGTGGTGCTCCCTGGCATTGTGTCACACTTTTGGTCATGTGTTCAAAGTTCATTCATAATCATTAGCTGATTGTAAATGAGTTGTCAGCAGATGTAAGTGGCCAGTCAGGTCAAGAGTGGCCGGTCAGTATTCCACTGATTGTCGTCTGAAATTCGAGCTTTGCTTTCAGAACGATATTTTGCTGCAATGTGATTGACTCTGTTTGGTGTCAGCGACGAATGTTCCACCTGTTATTGCCAGTAGTAGGCTGTTAATTCGTGCCAGCGGGTATATTATTTTACAACGGCGTGGCTTCGGTCAGCTAGTAGTTACGTAACGGATAGTTTTTTATGTATTTCCGCTCGGTGGATTCACCGCTGGTGTAGTGTTCTACTTGCGCAAGCAGAAGGCACACCTTAACGTATCTTGATTATTGGCTATTGGGTGAGCTTTTGAGCCATGCAATGGGTTGTTGTATCAGATAATTGACCCCGTAGTTTTTGTAATGCACGCATATTATAAATCTACTTTGATGAGCTGCCTTGTGCACGCTGGCACACAATGTCTGGTTGGCATGTATGTACGCCTACGGGATGTTATATGCGGGTGCTGCTGTTTTAACGCCCGTGGCATGTAATTTGCTTTGCATACTCGACTTTTAATAAATACAGTCGTGCTTGACTTTATGTTCTGTTTTATTCCAGTTAAACTCTACCATTTATTTTCGCTCGTCCATCGTGTGGTACATTCTATTTGGTGTACATTGATATTTATTTCCGTGTTATTAACGTTTGATGCGAACCCTCATCCATATCGTGTGTGGGAGTGGGTGGGTGAATTGCTTCCTATGGTCAAGTTAGGGCTGGTTCTTCACCTGGATTGAAAAAAAAACTGAATGAGTGCCTATCCAAACGCTGCAATGTGTGATCTTAATAGCCGGTAAACCTGGCGAACCCAGACAATGTGGTTTCACCAGCATGCGATCCTGTTTTTATTAATGAGTTATTAAGCATGTTGGAGAGTCGAATGTCCCACTCCTCTCAGGCCGCATTTTACTGAAAATTTCGATCGCTGGGTACTCTCCAGCCTTACGGACCAAAGTGTTACAGCGGAACAATTGAATGTGGTGTAGGCGGATGTTTGCAGTAGGGGTGCCACTTTCCAATCATGTAGAGCATTCTCCAGTTGGGGCGAGGCGCTTATTCAGTGGTGCAGCCAGGATTGTTTTATGGGGACTCGACCAAAAACATGTAATGAAACAGACTGCTTTCGGCCAGGGGCGGACCGTGGCACCCAAGTGAGGTGAGGCAGAAAAAAATCGCCGGGTTTCGACCAGTATTTTTCATAAGTACCCATCATTATTTTATGTTAAGATGAGTATGAACAACTAATTTGGCGCTGCAAGGTGCCAAACCTATAACCATCGTTTCGAAGTCAGTGGATTTCACCCCTCTCCATCGTATTCAAATGCTTCCGAAATTGTCGGGAAGTTTTCATATATTTCCATTTCATAACCAGAAATGGCTGACATACACACACACATATATATTATACTATATATATATATATATGTATATATTTATGTACATATATATATATGAATATATCCAATTATTATTGTTGCTGTTTGTATTATGTATTATTGCAGTGCAAAATACATAAAGTTAATGGGAAGCCCCACATCCATGGAGTGCATGTTCCATGATACCCCATGTTAAACGTCTAAATTATTATTGGACAGAGCCAACATTGAGGGGCACTTGCCCTTCAAAAATATACAAAAAGAACACGCCTGGTCTGGATGTATGTGAATAAAAATGGGAAAAAATCCTGAAAACCAGCTGCAGGTTCCGTATCTGCACATGGGTGGTAAGTGCGTGCTATTTCAGCCAGTATAGGTACCTCCACCGGTAGCCTAAATATGATGTTGGCGCCTTTTCCTGGCCGGATGGGTTCTACCTTCCTATGGGGGCACATGGCCCCAGTACCCCCACCCTTGTTTACGCCCCTGCACCGAGTGGGGAGGAATCATGTTGCAACAATCATCTCTTACTTGCTCCTACCCCTCCTACCCGACCGTGATCTTCACTTGGCCTGTCTCATCATACTGCTACTACCCGTGGCACCACGCGATTCCTGCGGCGCTTGACATGAATGCAGTCAGCGTGGGTCCAAGCGAAAAATCCTAGTGTTATGGAAAATACGGCTCATATTGATGGACAAGATTCTTCAAGCTTTCAAATGAACTCCATTTTGTCTAATTTCGCTGGTATTTAAGATCGGAAATATCGTGTAGAAAACACGGAAGTTTCGATGGAGCGCTTACGGGACCAGCAATTGTCCACCCCATGTAACGTCATCGATTGCCAAACAATATTGGAGGGCTCCGGTCAACCCTGCGCTTGTTATGAAACGAAAACTTCCTACATGGCGATATGTGCGAGGGGCTGGCCTCTGTCGACCGGTGATAGAGCTGTTGGAAGTTAAGATGTAAATGGTGTAGATGTAAATGAACTTCAATTTTTGCCATAATTATGAGTCACCAATGCATATTTTTGTCCAGTTTTTCAAGTTTGCTATTCTCCAGTGGATGAAAGCATCATTTTATGAAAATAGCATACAAAATACTTCCCAGCTCTACTCAGGTGAGGCACTACCAAACCTTAGTTCCTTACATGGTCCGAGGCCGACCGCCCCCGCTTTCGGCGCATTTGGTGTTGAAAGTTTCTGGCTTCATGTGGCCAGTTCATTAAAGTTTCTTCTTTGATCCAGTGTATTATTGGTTTGTGGTGCGGTCTTCCTTGGCTGTGCTTCTGCACGTATGACTCATCAAGCAGAGCATTTGCATGATGAGCATTTGCCTTGCGCGATTAATGGTTAATATATCACCACGCTCATAGACATTTCGTCTATGAGCGTGGCTGGAAATCACGGCTGGCGGGTCAATTGGGAGGGGGCGAACCCCCTGTACATTTGCACTCTGCTAATGCTAACTTGTCAAATTCCCTATTCAAAACGAAAATGATGGGACCCGGATCCCCGGAGCCTCTCACCTGATGTGCTGAGATATCTGCTCCCAGTGCTCCCAGCCTTCACACTGGGAGGTTGCTGGGCTCGCCATGAGCCAATTATCTGGAAGGGGGTGCGATCGGCTGTAAACTCGTTGATCGGAGGGAGGTGCACTCGAACGCCACGGAGGGGCGCCTTTTCCAGTCGAACTGGCACCAGAATGTTTT
This sequence comes from Imbricaverruca yamaguchii, assembly GCA_034440575.1. Lineage (NCBI taxonomy): Eukaryota > Metazoa > Arthropoda > Thecostraca > Neoverrucidae > Imbricaverruca > Imbricaverruca yamaguchii. Next base: position 65,751 of record JAOTOL010000578.1, on the reverse strand, counting down.
CGAGGGGACACATGCCCCCAGTCGCCCCTGTATTCGCCACTGCACATAGCTGGGTTTGTTGTTGTATCCGTAAGCGGTATTAAGACTTCCTGTACAGCCCCAGATTTTCCGTCCACATACAAGCTAATGTCTTTAACCCCGTTTCTACTGTCAGATCCTCACACCCCGTCCCGGAGGAGGGGCGTCGATGGAGACCACCCTCCAATCTCCAAACTAAACGTCGCGCGAAAACGAAATAGGTGTCATCGGGAAGCGCTCTACGAGTAGGGCCGGACGCCACCCCTAAATTGTTTTCCACAAAAAGTGGCATCACTAGGGGCCCTAGAGTTTCACAACTTACATCATGTTTGGCCGCTGCTGATGTCGCCGGGTCGCTGCTGACGCCGCCGGGCCGCTGTCGATGTGCTGCCGGGCTGACGGCTCTAGTGGGTTCATTTTGAGGGACATTTGAGAAAAGATTGGAGTTAGAGAAGGAAAGCAAAATCGGCCATTGCCACACAATTTTTCGACACAAAAATATTGTTGAAATTTCAAATTTTTTAGTTTGATAAATTTTCCTTTTCTAATGGGTAAAACGGCCTGAAAAAAATGTTCGAAGTCAATTTGCTCCTATGAATGCTAACTTTAGTCAGAATCTTATATTTTAACTCTGATGGGCAAGTGTACAAAACTAAAAAGTAATAAAACGGAAGAATCCTCTGGTGCGTTTTGTTACATCCATAAAGATAAGCAAAGGCTGAAAGTTTCATTAAAATATCTTTATCCGTTAAAACGTGACGACTGGTTGAACTTTTAGGAGGTGACCTCAATGAACCTTGACTAACTCGTTTGCCCTAGATGTCCTGACCCCAAAATTTTGACACATGTCAAATTGATGTGGGAAAAAAGTATGTCAAATTTCGGCGCGCTCCCGCCGGCCGTTTTTCACAGTCCGCGGATAACCTGGGGGGTCGTCAACGCCCCCCGGGACGACGCGGCTGGCATCTGATTACACTCCTGTAGCTGGCAACTGTTGTCAATCCCGTGTTTTCAGGCCTTGTGCAGGGAGGGTCTAAAAAAGCTGATACTAACCCACATACAAGGCGATACAAGGCGTATACAAGGCGATATATACGAGGTGGCGTCATCCCTACTGCGCATCTTTCTGCGCAGGTCCTTATATGACGTCATCAGGGGTACAACTTAATACGGGCCAAGCCGCAAACAAATACACGCAGCGTATGCATAGTACGGGGGATAAAATGAGCATGTAAGAGGTGCAGGTGCAAAACTTAGGGCGTCATAGTCCCGGAAGGGATCTCCAATACCTTTTATACACATATTATACCCGGAAGAACGTACGAAACAAGGTAGGACAGGTCAAATATGGCAGAGAATTAGCATCTTACCGCGGCGAAATGCAGTAAAGACGTATCTGAAGTGTAGTCGTCGCCATGATGGAATAAGGTGGAGAGATGGGGCGTCGAGTCCCTTAATGTACATCCAATTTAGCATTGGGCTTATGGTGCTGCATGCCAAAATTAATTGACCGAAAGGCCTTTTAACCCCTCTATATGCGGCAGAGCCCCTGATATAGGAGGCAAGGAAGGGGACAATCGTTTCTTTTTAAGATCGACAGGACCATAGGTAGCACGTGAGAGACATACATTCCTTTTATGGGGGCATCTGTGAACCTCCGTACCAGCTCAACAACATGGGTGGAACTTCCAGAAAACGATTTGGGGGACGCAATGCCTGGAGGTAACAGGAAGGCCTAAGGATTGGGGGAGGTGGGCTCACGCCAGTCGTAAGCGGGGGTTGACCCATCCCAAAAGTATGTAAAATTTCACTCTAGTTCGGAGGTCACATTCGGCGGATGGACTGGAAAGTGGTCAGATATGGGGTGCTAAAAGCGGTCAGGCATGCATTGGCGGCATTCCCTAACAATGCGTTCAGAACAAGATTTGGATGATTCAAAACACTTCTACACGTCCGCGTAGTCGACCTAGTCGGCTTATGTGCTGTTTCCGATTCAGAGCATGAATGAAGGATCACAATCGAAGTTCGTGGAGCAGAGACTTTGCATATCGTTCTTTCAAATCAATGATCATAGGCCTCATGAGCAACAATGAAATGGCATACGCCACACCTGTTTCATAGCAGTACCAGAGCCGGTAGCAGTGTCAAGTGCCGCGAGGACGGGCGCAGCTTGTCTGCCCCTGGTCACAGCGGCAGCAGCAAATCACGCCAACAGGACAGTGGGACCGGGCGATACGACAGCAGAGTCAAGTGCCGCCAGGATGGGCCGACTCAGGGAGCGCCGCCAACCCATCAGTGGTCACAGTGGCAACATCAAAACACGCCAACAAAACGGCAGGATCGGGCGGCATGGAACCAATGCAAAGTGCCGCCAGAACGGGCAACACAGGAGGCGCCGCCAGTCCACCCCTGGTCACGGTGGCAACAACAAACACGGTTACAAAGGGCAGAACCGAGCGACACGACACGACACACAGCAGAGACGGTGACACATGGCCGGTAGTGTGAGGGTGGACATTCTGTCGCTCTTGGTGACTTGATGGCGGACCTGCCTAGACGCCCGCCCCTGCGCTCTGCCGAGCAGAGTTCTTGCGCAACCAGCCGATGCGCATATGCAGACTAACTCGAGTCAGCCTCCGTCTCACACAACTAGCCACACTCTTAGCTTCGGCTGCCGGCTACTAATGACGCCCACCCCGGGTCTCACGATGCCGGTGTCGCCTGTGCAGGTTGAGTCCATGATGAGGCAGACATCATAATTGAACTGGTTTGGGATCGCCCTCTACCACGTATGTGGCATGCAGCGCCCGCCGCGACCGATGGTGATTAACCAAGAGCTGGATACAACGGCCAGGAGCGCCTCCGGTGCTTCAGACGTCGGACAGCCAAGCGATGTATTGACGCCTCATTTTGTAGGCGACGAAGCCGGCAACGACGGCAAGGCCGTCCTGCTCCAGTCCCAGTTTGCTGATGATGGTCGTGCTAAATTTCATGTGAATAGAAGTGGCATCAAACTAATTGAACTGGTTCTTTATTTAGCTATACAAAGATAAGATATGAAGAGAAGGCAAGCAGCATATGAAGGCTCCATATTTGATGGCGGTGGCCAAGTTCTATCGGTGACTCAGCAAAAGGACTTTGGTGTTATTCTGAACACAAGATTGGGGGCATCAGAACAGATGAAAGAATCCAGGAAGAAGGCACTGAGAATGCTTGGGGCAATATATAGGAATGTATCATACATAAGTGAGGAAGTCACGAGGAAGCTTTACTGTGCATGTCAGGCACATTTGGAATACTGTGTCCAAGTTTGGCCCCTAGTTATGAAAAAGATTGTTCGCTTTTAGGGAGTACAAAATATGGCTATAAAAATGGTTAATGACATAAGCAACCTGGCATGTGAGGAAAGATTGAAGAAATTGAACATGTTCTCACTGAGATATAGAAAGTTGAGAGGAGTACTCATTCAGGTCTTTAAATTTGTTCATGGTCAGGAGGATGTATGTACTAGGTAAATATTTTAATCTAACAGAAATGATGCACCTGAAGGTCATCAATTCAAAATTAAAGTTAACTACAGCAGGACAAGGTTAAGACAGTCTTTCTTCACCAACAGGGCAATAGAACACTGGAACCAGATGCCAAAAGCCATTGTCAGTAGCAGCACATTGAACATCTTTAAAAACACCATAGGCAATTATTAGAAGAATAGAGGGTTTGCTTTTCAGTATTCCAGTGAGGGCTGATCGACGGATTTGGTGGGGAACTGGTTGAGTGTTCAGAGTGCAACCAAGAAGGGCCCTTGTGGCTCATAGTCACACTGATCTTTTGTGTCTTGATGTTTAAGATGCTCCAAAATGCAGCAAGCATTCCAGACAAGCATGATGCAACACTCCATACCATGCAGATCTGACAGGCAGGATAATTCGTGGAATGACACCAGAAAAGGCAGGTGTTGACACTGCCATTATTTTCAGCTGCATCCATGGCCAGGATCATAATCATCAGAGGTAAAGTGGTTGGAACAAATGGATGGGCTGGTTGGATGAACTCCATCAGCTTCTTTTCACTGTCAACCAGGTCTTATATGCATTTTCATCTCTTGGAAACATAAGCATGTTGGTTGAGAATCTCTTCTTTCCATATCTTTCTTCCAGACGGTAAAGAAACACCACAACAGAACACTATACAATACAACTACAACTAAAACGCACGTACATCGAACACAAGGTGTGACAGACATAGAACCAAGCATAAGACAACTTACAAGGAAGCTATGGGTCTGTTCCCGTGGCTCCACCAGAAGGAACTCAGTGGAGGTTAGTTGAGGCTAGTTGAGACCTGCCCACGGGAACGACCGGTGGAGAAATCAGCTGACAGTGGTCTGAATTCCGCGAAAAAAAGGAAGTGTTTGGCGCTGTATCTGGCGCTATTGGTGAAATTGCTCCTGAAATGTTTGTCCAGATGATCGCACAATGTATATAGTATGACTTATGATGCAAAGTTCAAAAGTTGTCTTTATTTCCAGCAATATATCTGCCCTCAGGGACTGCGGGAGAACAGATGCTCTTTTCCCCTGTAGGATGAACAAAGCAATCTCTCTTCCCATTCGGTTGAGCACTAGGCATCGTCTGCCCAGTTTTGCGGTTGGTTACAGCCTACCTTCTTAATGTACAACATATAATCTGGTGTCTGGCTACCTGGGCCCCGAGACGCTCTTCTGCCCGATGCTGGCTTTTCTCCATCTCAACTTGCTCGACCTCGTCGATCGGGCTCGAGTGGAATCTTATTGGCGCCGCATTGCGGCAGTTGCGGCACGGAGATTGTGACGGATCCCGCCGGTAAAGTAACATCTTCCCCTTAGGACGAATGACGTAGATCAAGGCCACAAAAAGGATGTTATGTGGCCCGCATCTGTTACTTCGATTATTGTTCATAGTTGTAATTTCACATTTACTTTGCGAATGATGATCCTGGTATTCAGTTGATGCACGCAGATGATATTCATATGACGGAGGTCGTTGTTTACGCGCAAGTATATGAAACAAGTTCGCCATGATTGAGCTCCACTGAAAAATCACCATTGGACCCTGCTCCTCGGCTGGTGGAGCTTTTGCTCCACTGGTGGAGGTTGGTGGAGGACAAATATCCACTGGGTTGGCCACGGGAACGACCAGTGGAGGTTTGTGGGGGCTAGTGGAACCACGGGAAAGACCCCATGTAAACAGCTGCGCTATTTATGACTCAACTGCGCCATCTAAGAAGTTGAGAAAATGTGTGCTCCTAAAACGCTGCATTCGTGATGGTCGTCGCCTAATTCGCAGCCCAACTGAGGATGATACAATAACAGCTCAACACGATTCCAAAAGCACAGACGTGATATTATAGGATTTAGAAAGTGAGTTGAATTGAAAATGTTTCCATTTTAAAATGCATGAAACCATTAAAGCGGCCCAAAAGTGGTACCCCAGATGACATCATTTGTACCATTCGAGCCGACACGCAGGAAGGCATGGGGATGACAGGGGCCTGCATATAAAGTTCGACAGACACCATCCTACAAACATAGCCAATCTCTGGAACCGCCGGCTCAATCTTGATGGAATCGTCACCAAACGATCGGCCGTATGACAAAGGTATGCAGTTTTGACTTTTGTGACCTTGGATCAGGTCAAAGGCCACTAAATCGTATGAAAGCAAACTGTGTTGCTTACAGACATTGGCCGATCTCCGTAACCGCTGTCTCGATCTTCGTGCAACCTACACCAAGCGGTCGACCGTGGGCCAGAGTTGTGCGGTTCTGATTTTTGGCGACCTTGGGTGAGGTCAAAGGTCACCAAATTGTCTAAAAATAAGAGTTTTGGCTCACAGACATGACCGATCTCGGCGGCCGCTGGCTCGATCTTCATGAGCCTTCACCAAACGGTCGGCCGTGTCTGTAAGCCAAATATCTTGTTTTTCGACGATTGGTAACATTTAGCCTAACTCAAGGTCATGAAAATACAAACCGCACATCTCTGGCGCACGACCGATCGATTGGTGAATATTTCATGGAGATAGAATAGGCGTTTGCCGAGATCGGGCATGTTTGGAAGATGGTGTCTGTCGAACAGTGTATGCGAAATGGCATGTTTTCTTAGACCCTCCCTAGATTGCGTGGGTAGGTGCCTCAGGCCCCTGTCATCCCCATGCCTTCCTGCGTGTGGGCTCGAATGGTACAAATGACGTCATAAAGTCATAAGTCATAAAGTGTTAAGGCTTAATAAGGGCCACAAGGGCCCATCTGGGTCAAGCCTGTCTAGAAGATATTAGAAAGTACATGTTCACACCTATCAATTCCAAACCCATGCAATCCCTCCACCTGTGCCACCACAGCCAATCTCATCAGTATGACATCGCAAAGGAAGTTGCCAAATCCCCTGCTAGGTACACCCCATATAGTACAACATAATACTAGCATAATGTTATACCCTATATAGCTAGTGAAAATACTCAATATCCCATGCATCACAAGTTAGAATTCAAAAACAACATTTTCCTGTCTAAAAAATTTATCCACCATACTTTTAAAGACATTCAATGAGGGACTCCCCACTGCATCAGCAGGCAGCCTATTCCATTGGTCAACAACCCTTTGACTGAAGACCTGTTGTCGTTTAACTGTCCTGCACCTCATTTTGTCTAACCTGAATTGATGACCCCTATGGGATACTCTAAACTGCAGAGCATCATTCAAATTGACCTGATCTAGCCCTCTAACAATTTTGTACATTTCAATCATGTCTCCCCTTAATCTCCTATACTTGAGTGAGTACATATCTAATGCATTAAGCCTTTCTCCATATTCTAAGTTACTTAATCCACTGACGAGTCTAGTGGCTTTGCGCTGGACTCTTTCTAACATATCTATATCCTTTTCTAGGTAGGGGCTCCATGCTTGTACAGAGTACTCCAAGTGGGGCCGCACATATGCTAAGTACAGCTTTTTCATGACTTCCCTGCTCTTATATTTCACACTTCTATTAATGAGTCCCAGCATTCTGAGTGCCCTATTTCTAGCTGAGATACATTGTTTTTCTGCTTTAAGGTCTTTTGAGACCAACACACCTAAGTCCCTTTCCTCTTCAATAACATCCAGTTCCCTCCCTCCCATTTTATAACTGAATGTCTCGCCTGCAGACCCTATATGCATAACCTTACACTTATCATAGTTGAAAGTCATCTGCCATTGATCAGCCCACTCTTTTAGGTCGTCCAAATCTAGTTGAATATTACTAGATTGATCTCTGCTGTTAGCCACTCCTACCAGCTTGATGTCATCAGCAAATTTGAACACTCTATTCCTCAGCCCTACTTCAATGTTGTTCACAAAGATGATAAAGAGGAGGGGCCCTAGAACAGAGCCCTGTGGCACTCCACTCAGAACATCTTTCCAACCAGATTTACATCCATTCAATACTACCCTTTGTTTCCTTCCCTGCAACCATGCTTCAATCCAATGTAGAACTTTTCCTACATTCCCATGTTGTTGTAATTGATGAATTAACCTTCCATGTGGAACTTTATCAAAAGCTTTGCTAAAGTCCAAGTACACAACATCCATCCTGCTTTCATTGTCTACTTCTTTGGTAACATACGTCATCTGGGGTACCACTTTTGGGCCGTTTTAATGGTTTCATGCATTTTAAAATGGAAATATTTTCAATTCAACTCACTTTCTAAATCCTATAATATCACGTCTGTGCTTTTGGAGTCGTGTTGAGCTGTTATTTTATCATTCTCAGTTAGGCTGCGAATTAGGCGACGACCATCACGAATGCACCGTTTTAGGGGCACTCATTTTCCCAAATTCTTAGATGGCGCAGTTGAGTCATAAATAGCGCAGTTGTTTACATAGCTCCATCGTAGGTTGTTTTGTGCTTGGTTTTATGTCTGTCGCACCTTGTGTTTGATGTACGTGCGTTTTAGTTTTCGTTGTATTGTATATTGTTCTGTTGTGGTGTGTCTTTATCATCTGGAAGAAAGATATGGAAAGAATAGACTGTCAACCAACATGCTTATGTTTCCAATAGATGAAAATGCATATTAGACCTGGTTGACAGTGAAAAGGATCTGATGGAGTTCATCCAACCAGCCCATCCATTTGTTCCAACCACTTTACCTCTGATGATTATGATCGTAGCCACGTATGCAGCTGAAAATAATGTCAGTGTCAACACCTCTCTTTTCTGGTGTCATTCCATGAATTAGCCTGTCTATCAGATCTGTATGGTATGGAGTGTTGCATCATGCTTGTCTGGAATGCTAGCTACATTTTGGAGCATCTTAGACATCAAGACACAAAAGATCAGTGTGACTATGAGCCACAAGGGCCCTTCTTGGTTGCACTCTGAACACTCAACCAGTTCCCCACCAAATCCGTCGATCAGCCCTCACTGGAATACTGAAAAGCAAGCCCTCTATTCTTCTAATAATTGCCTATGGTGTTTTTAAAGATGTTCAATGTGCTGCTACTGACAATGGCTTTTGGCATCTGGTTCCAGTGTTCTATTGCCCTGTTAGTGAAGAAAGACTGTCTTAACCTTGTCCTGCTGTAGTTAACTTTAATTTTGAATTGATGACCTTCAGGTGCATCATTTCTGTTAGATTAAAATATTTACCTAGTATATACATCCTCCTGACCATGAACAAATTTAAAGACCTGAATGAGTACTCCTCTCAACTTTCTATATCTAAGTGAAAACATGTTAAATTTCTTCCATCTTTCCTCATATGCCAGGTTGCTTATAAGCAACCTGGCAAAAATGGTTAATGACATAAATGTCATTAACCATTTTTGTAGCCATATTTTGTACTCTCTAAAAGCGAACAATCGTTTTCATAACTAGGAGCCAAGGCTTTGACACAGTATTCCAAATGTGGCCTCACATGCACAGTAAAGCTTCCTCATGACTTCCTCACTTATGTATGATACATTCCTATATATTGCCCCAAGCATTCTCAGTGCCTTCTTCCTGGATTCTTTCATCTGTTCTGATGCCCCCAATCTTGTGTTCAGAATAACACCAAAGTCCTTTTGCTGAGTCAACGATAGAACTTGGCCACCGCCATCAAATATGGAGCCTTCATATGCTGCTTGCCTTCTCTTCATATCTTATCTTTGTATAGCTAAATAAAGAACCAGTTCAATTAGTTTGATGCCACTTCTATTCACATGAAATTTAACACGACCATCATCAGCAAACTGGGACTGGAGCAGTACGGCCTTGCCGTCGTTACCGGCTTCGTCGCCTACAAAATGAGGCGTCAATACATCGACAGCGTATCATAACCTCCACAGTTCATAACCTCCACAGGTGACAACCTCCACAAATTCAACACATCGCAGCGGTCGTAACCTCCACAGGTCATAACCTCCACAAGTACGCAGCGGTCATAACCTCCACAGGTCGTAACCTCCACAAGCCCGCAGCGGTCATAACCTCCACAGGTCGTAACCTCCACAACTCCGAAGCGGTCATAACCTCCACAGGTCATAACCTCCACAGGTCGTAATCCCCACAGGTTGCAACCTCCACAAGTACGAAGCGGTCATAACCTCCACAACTCAGCAGCGGTCATAACCTCCACAGGTTGCAACCTCCACAGATTCAAGAACTTTTTTTAATTTTCTAGAAGCATCACTTCAGATAGCTATCGCTAGGTAGCAGCACGGTCTACGTATTACACTAATGAGATTGAATGCTGAATCATAGGTAACAATATTTCTCGCCAGATGGCAGGATGATACAATTGAGTACGTGGTCTATGCGTGCAGCTGTCCTATTGTTCGAGAGCCCGGTAGCCCGCGCATCGACGCGTGGGAAAGTAATGCGTTGCGCAGTGGCCGATGATCGTATAACATTCACACGATTTTCGCCTGCAATGCGTCGACGCGTGGGAAAATAATGCGACACGCAGTGGCGGATGATGGCAAGACATTTGCATGCTATCCGCCTGCAATATGCATCAGGCCATGAAATATGCCTTTTCATGGCCTGGTCAGGCGTAGGAACGTCCCCAAAAGTGAGTCGGGCCAGGGTGAACAGCAGGGACGCATCAAATAATTTTGTAAAGTACCATGGTTGAGCACTTTTGGATAGATAACCCGATAATTTTAATTGTAAACACACAACTTTTACCACTAGGATGGGGACCGCTAAAGAACATCCGTTGTTCACTGATGTTCATGGGGGAAAGAATAGACCGCCAGTCCAACTTATCCCGTAAACGAACATTTTGAAATGGCCAAAAGCTGCAGGGGGTCATTATGAGTTCACCGATCTATGCTTTTGCACAATTCAGATTGTTGTTCATTGAGTTGAGTTTTTCCCCTTAGACATTCTTCACACGTTCATATTTTCATGGCATGTTACTTGAATGTGAAGGTGAGAAAGGGTTTGATTTTATTAAGATTGCCAGATATAGCCATACTCAGTACTTATTGGCCCACAGACGTTTCTAAGGCAGTGTTCACCTTACAAGTTTGCACTGGCTGCTAGTAAGAACGAAACCTACTTGCTGGCCGATGAAGAAATTATCATGATTATTGTTGGAAATGATGAGAAAAAGAAAGACGGGTGATCGCTGGTTGAAGATGCTTTTATCCGATTTGTGGGAGGCCATGATTTGCAAGCTGACAGAATGGGGAAAAGAAAAGCTCTATAAATAATAACATATGGTATTGTGTTCGTACTCAGGGCCTCATCAGTCACCTCAAACATTTGTGCAGTGCACATCGTGCACTTTATAATATTTGCCACTTGAATGGAAATGCTACAACTGCATCACGTAACACCCGGCTGAAGCGGAATGAAAGCACATATGTTGAGGACCAACAAAGCAGTGCAAAACAGCTGATAGGTGACAACACACGACACCTCATAAAGTCATAACGTGTTCAGACTTAGGGCCGCAAGGGCCCATCCTGAATTCACTTCGATGACTCTCCTTCCCACGTTTTCTAGTGGCTAAGAAATCCGGATAACCGCTTAGCTTTGACGCACCTCATTTCTGATTAAATAACAACGCTTCCAGATTGGGTACCGAACTGAGACTCCAGTTAGGTGTTCTTTTTAACCTTTCCGATTTTCTTTGTCTTCGGATGTGTTTTAACGCACCAGCAATTTTTTGCTTGGGGCTCGACACGTTGCGAGCAATTTATGCGATACCGGCTTTTTAAACAAAAGTAAAGTTTTGTTACTTATTTTTGTGTACCGACGATAATTTGTAAACATCGGTGCGTTTTCGTAGGCCCCGCAGTGTTCATTTAGTGCACTGTCTTTTCATTCCTTTTCTAGGACCATGTCGATTTTTTAGGGACCTAGCCTGTTTTTGAGGCCCTATGCTGTATCAAACCCCGCTGTGTTTTGAGGGACCGTTGTGTCTTGATTTTTAGCTCCGGTGTGTATACTTAGAGCAGCAGAATGTCTTAAGGCAATGCCGTTTTATTCCAGACTCGGAAAGCTTTGAAGCGCTCGGTGCATTTTCGTACTCAAGTTATGCTCTTTGAGTCCCGCTGTGTTTTTTCCTCATGTTTGTGGGACTTCGGCACAATATTAAGGGCCCGGTATAATTTCTTTGGATCCGGTCTCGACGTTTCTGGCCCAGTGGCGTGGTTCCGGGAGAATCGGACGTCACTTTTCTGGGCTTGACAGTTTTTAGTGACTGATTCTGAATTATGTAAAGTCCCAGCCAAAGCCTGATTTTTCAGGCCCTCGGCGACATTTCTGTATTTTTATGTCCCGCCGGGATTTGTCGAGCTCCGGAATGTTTTTCGGTGTCGTATGCGATTTGTTAAGGCATCTCGTAGTATGTTTGGACTAAGGGGTTATTTTTCTGGTCGGAACATTTATTTTTCGGTACCTCCCTTTATTTTTTAGGGTTCTGGCTTGATTCTTGTCGGGTTGCGTTGTGACTTTGGGACCACGCTGTGCTTATTTGGGGACATCAACGCCAATTTTTGTGAACCCCGAGGGAATTATTGATGCCTCGGCCAGAACTTACGCGATTACCGACGGGAATTTTGGGTCCCATGCGCGACATTTGGTGGTGGTGGTGTTGGCGCCAGTTCACAGGTCGCGTTGTGTTAATCCGACCCCAGGCCCAGACTAATTTTAACGTTCCCCAGCGCAAATGTTAGAGCCCGAAGCAAGTTTTTTGGTGTCCGCTGTATTTATTTAAAACCCTTAATTATGGGGGCCCGAAGCGAATGTATCTTGCCCTAGAACCTTTTTTGTGGACCCAGGCGCGATTCTTGGGTTCTTCGGAGCCCGCCTTGCTAGGACGGAGGGATATTTTCCTCTTTAGCATGTCACTGCGGCTGCTCAACGATTTTTTTTCCAGCGGATGGCACCATTCAGAGTAGAAAGGCCCTCAGGATAATTTCCTTTCGTGACCTCTTCTGAATTGTCCGGTACTCGGGTGAACTCGATAGAATCCCTTTGTGATTTATTGGGATCGACTTCTATTTTTGTAAGCCTCCTGCGCGATATTTGTGAGCCCCGGTGCGATTCTTCGGGCTCCTGGTGCATTTTTTTGCCGTGCTCCAACGCACTTCCTTCCGGGGCCCGACATCTGTTTGGGGTCTTTGACGCAATTTTTGTGGCATTCCCGCACTTGAAGTTGATGTAGTAATGTGTAGACTTCATTGTTGCACCTATGCTACCATAATACATTATGGAAATAAGTATTTTATGGGCTACACCCAAGGTTAGTCATACTTAGTATCGTGCCGTATATTGGCTTCTGGGTGATATAATGCGGAGATGTGTTGAGGCTCGCATGATGTTTCATATTTCGTTCGATGGTACCTCTGGGTGACAGGGTTCAAATGAAGTCTGCCCATTTACGTCCGATGTCACTGCTAGGTCGTCACTCTGACCTTAGATGAACCCTCTATAACCTACCACTCCTTCGACTTCAGATGCCCGCTCTTCTACTTTAGACAGTCCCGAGTCACGATGCTGCCCCGAATAGCAAGATTGAATCACTGAATGAAATAGTGCATAGTATGAAATTAACTTTTTAAGAATTGCATTCTATTTTGGCCAGGTGCAGACCCAGACATTGTCACACGGCGGCCATGTCCGAAGGACACCACTTCGAAAATGCAGAGAGAGAGAGAGAGAGATAGATAGAGAGATAGGAAGAAAGAGAGATACAGATATGCAGAGATGCAGAGAGGCTTAGATACAAATATGTATGCAGAGATACAGATGTGCAGAGATCAAGAGATACAGGGATCAAGAGATGCAGATATCAAGAGATATAGAGATCAAGAGATATAGAGATCAAGAGATACAAAGATCAAGAGATGAAAAGAGTGATGGAGAAGGGAGAGAGGGAGAAGAATATATGGATATAGATATCAATGTATTTATATGCATATATATATGCATATATATATATATATATATATATATATATATATATATATATATATATATATATATTTTCTCTGTAGGTGAAGACATGGACCTGTATTTCGATATAAATGTATAGATTAGGTATATGCCGCGCCTTCAGTTGTTCTTGTGCCTTGTGTTCGCCGACGTTAAATTCACGATAGTTTTGCAGGACTCGCAAGCGTTTGTTTCAGCACTGGACGCCCGGCAGCCATCCCAGAGACTCGTGTTTCGCGACGTCACCCCTCGCCGAAGAGCGGATAGCTAGTGATCATAGTGACTTCTAGTGATCAAGCCACCTCCTGCCACAAACACACAAATGCACATACACACAAATACACACACACATACATACACACATACCTACACACACACATACACACACACATTTACACTCATGCTGCATATTACTAGGTGTCGAGCTCGGCTGTGGCTCAGTCACCTATTGGTCCGTTAACAGCAGAGCTGGGGCAGGCTGTCATCTAGTCTGCTGCGACGGCGCAAAATATGCTGCTTATCCCCTGGTTCTCTAGATCTACCAGGAGACATAAATAAGTCAGAGCGTCCCTCCTCGATCCTCCGCAATATTCATGACCACCTAGTGTTTTTTCGTCAGTAATACCTTCACAAATGACACATCTCTATGTTTGTTGATTGAGGAAGAGAATACCAGAGGTAATTGTGAGCCTTTTTGGAGTACTCTCATTTACTTTGTACCGATTCAGTGCTCCATTAGAAATTGCAAGATCGCCATCAGTTAGCCGTTTCTAGATCAGCTCTGCTTTTGAAGCAGGCTGGCGGTTCAGATCGCAGCCAGCTCGCCTCTTCGGGGAAATCCGAGCCGGGCTGCTGCTTCGAGGGCTCAGTCACGCAGGCTGGGAATCTGAGGACTGCAGTGGCGGACACAGTTGTTGAACTATTCATCATTTTGTCAACATGTACAGTATCTTCAGATCTATATGCTGTTGTGCTATTGGCGCATCATCTTTTCCCTGTCAGTCATGTGGAGGTATCCTTGGAGATTAAGCTGAAGACGCCACTGGCAACTTGCACATGTCACTGGATACTGCGAGGGTGAGGCATTATATCGTGCGGTCGTCTGGGGGGAGGGGAGGGGTAGTTGATGCGTGGTCTTCCAACGCAGGCTTGGGACGGGCTACAGGGAACTGACACCAGCGGACGGTCTGGCTTATTCAATGGCCGACGTGGTTGACTGGTTTAAGGTCGATACACATATGCATAGTGCAAGGTGTTGAACGATATGTCAAATGTATGGCTTTTTAACCTTGAAATCATTCTGCTCGCATGCAGCATCCAGCTAGGAGTGTGTGTGTGTAAGTGAATTATAACAGCCTGCCACCGTGTGGTGATTTCGGCTGTTTACAACTTTGAAGTCGGTTGGAGGTGGTGGTCCGGACGGTGCCTGGTAGTAGTTGGTGGAGGGGGTTGGGGGTCATCGCTTTTGGTATTAACATTGCAAACATACATGGTCATACACTGTTAGTTGTCTCTTACAATCTTTTTTGGTCTTTTGTCTAGTTCTTTGTTGTTGTTTTCTTTCGGTTCTTTTTTTACTTTTTTCCTTTCTTTTTGTTTGTTTGTTTTAGTTTTAGTTTTTGTTTTGTTTAGTTTTTCTGGTTTTTTTTTCAATTCCTTTTTACGTTTGTTTGAGGTTCTGATGTCGGTCTGGCACCAGCTTCTTTCGATTAAAAAAAATATAAACACATGTCATGGGCAGAGTTGGGAGAGACTGGGTTGAGGAGTTGTTCGGATGTTTGTTCCTATGCTGTCTAGTGTCGAGTAGGTTTATTACGTGTTTTGGTTTTCATGGGTGTTGTGGTTGGTTTGTTCGTGGATGTAGTGCTTGGTTTGTTGGTTGCTCGTGTTGTCGGTGCTTGGGTGGTTTGTAGAGTGGTTCCTGCGCTATCTGAGCTAACGTCTTCTTCCTCTGAGTCTGTGGGTGTGGGTGGTGTCTGACATTTGACCTCAGGTCATCTATGTAGCAGCAATTTATCGGGCCATTACCTGCTGCGGTTACTGTGACCGGGCCGCCCCCTGACATCTCCGTTGGGCGGCTCGTCGCAATCGGCTTCGCAAAAAATGGAGTGAAGTACATGAATAAAGTATGGAAGCGCTTAGGTACACAATGACAAACAGCAGTTTTCAAGATGTGTAGGGAATAACACACAAAGTGACATAAAGACATAAAGACACATAGACATAAAGACATAAAAGATTAGTGCAACTATGAGCCACAAGGGCCCTTCTTGGTTGCACTTTGTACACTGAACCAGTTGCCCACCAAATCTGTCAATCAGCCCTCCCTGTAATACTGAAAAGCAAGCCCTCTATTCTTATAATGATTGTCTATGCTGTTTTTAAAGATGTTCAATGTGCTGCTACTGACGATGTTTTCTGGCAGCTGGTTCCAGTGTTCCACTACCCTGTTGGTGAAGAATGTTTGCCTTAACCTTGTTCTGCTGTGGTTAACTTTAATTTTGAATTTATGACCTCTAATTGCATCATTTCTGTTAAATTCAAAAATTTCGCCAAGGTATCCCCTCTCCAGACCATTGACAAATTTAAAGACCTCGATGAGATCTCCCCTCAGCCTTCTATATCTAAGTGAAAACATATTCACTTTCTTCAATCTTTCCTCATATGCCAGGTTGCTTATGCCATTAACCATTTTTGTAGCCCTCTTTTGTACTCTCTCTAAAAGCCAACAATCTTTTTCATAGCTAGGAGACCAAGCTTGGATGCAGTATTCCAAATGTGGCCTGACGTATGCACAGTAAAGCTTCCTGATCACTTCCTCACTTCTATATGATACATTCCTATTTATTGCCCCGAGCATTCTCCATTGCCTTCTTCCTGGCTTCCTTGGTCTGTTCTGATGCCCCCAGTTTTGTGTTTAGAATAACACCTAAATCCTTCTCCTGTTGAGTCACTGATAGCACTTGGCCACCCATCAAGTATGGAGCCTTCATATGCTGCTTACCTACATGCATGCTTTTGCACTTACCAAAGTTAAATTTCATTTGCCATTCTTCGGACCACTTCACAAGTTCGTCTAAGTCTTTTTGCAGCGAGATATGCTCATCCTGACCTGTTATTGCCCTAAAGACCTTCAAATCATCTGCAAATTTCAAAACTTTACTGCTTAGGCCACTTTCAATGTTATTTACAAATATAATGAACAGTAATCGCCCTAGTACTGACCCCTGGGGGACTCCACTAAGAACATTTTGCCATGACGACTTTGTACCATTTAGCATCACTCTTTGCTGTCTATCTGAAAGCCACAACTCTATCCATTTTAAGATGCTACCTGCAATACCATGGGACTGAAGCTGTATCATTAACCGTTTATGGGGTACCTTGTCAAAGGCCTTACTAAAGTCAAGATATGCTACATCAACCTGATTTGCCGCATGATCAACCGCATGACAGTCATTTGCATTTATGACAGCATTTCAGTTGACCAAGTTTGGTTCCATTAACCTGTCATGAACTGGACCTAACTTGACCTCGGTGATCTAACATAACTTTGAAACTATATGGCATAATAATATACATGAAACAAGTTGAAACAAGTCCTGACCTCTCCACTGGGAAGGTTGACATTTCGACATTCTTAAAGTGTATATTAGACGAACCTGAGCTATCCAGTTTCGATATGTGTCCAATAGATTTCGAGATGGAGGGGATAGATGGGGGGGATCCACCCCATAGATTCAGGCCTAAACGAGCCCCACTTTAGTAAATGTAATGAATCCACAGACACCTCTGGTCTTCTTAATAGAACTACATTTTAAAATATTCTGAGCACGCCTGTGCTCTAACGTACGGTTGCTTACGTGCAGCTACTCCGAAGTACGCTTGTGCATGCAAACATGGGTAAGTTCCCTTGCATCTGTGTATGTACATTTATGCATATTCACGTACATTTGCGCTGACCTATATTCATATACGCAACTTTCCCCTCCATACATTTGCGCTCACTTACATTTGCGCATGTGTGCTTTCGTGCTTACGTAGACTTGAGTGTGCGCACAATTGGCATGCGTATACGTCAAAGTACGCGAAGCCAATGAAATACAGCACATTCACACAAACTGATTCGACCGGGCGCACTTTCCGGGATCATCAGGTGACTCGCAGTGCATGTACAACACTCGGTGCTTGGGAACATGAGTGTCGAAATAACAACAAAAACAAACACTCAGCAGGGAAGAGGTGACAAATCCCTACCAATACGGGGTCAGACACAATCATTCCTGCGCCATATACATGATATCGGTCTGCCACCTTCATAATATGACGCTTTATTGGCCCTCACAACCTGGGGTGGGGGCGAATGACTCATCTTTTCCTTTTCCTAGGTCTGTCTATGATTGGGAAGTCGAAAGTTGTTTTGGGAGAAGAGGGACGATAGATTTTCTAGGCATGTTCTTTACAGTTAACAACATAAAACCCTGGCTTGCATAACACAGCCTATCTCGCGCCCAGCAAACAATTTTCGAATCCCTCGCATAAAAGACGTTCTATGACAGTGGAGTTAGCATAGAACTGCTAAAGTAGTCGATATTATCCCATCTCTGTTGCTGAACCCAGAGACGTCTACAGAGTGGCTTTCTCCTGTTCTTGCCCCGTCCCCCCGAGTGTTCCGTACATTCATCAGTATACAATGTGCAGTTCAGTGCACTGCCGGAGATCCCAGGAGTGGTGGGAAGGTTGGAAATAAATGCTGTCTGCTGGGTCCGTGATCTCTGTTTCTGGGTATGAAAACATGAAGCTGAAAACATTCAGCTTTCCAAAAATGAGAATCTGGTCATACACTGTTGCACGTCATGGAGTTTTTAGCTCGATTGGCCGATCCAGAGGGCCCGATTCTATTACGTTTGCAAGATATCACAATCTAAAGCTTAGCGGACATTTCATATGTCACACGCCGGGGATGGATACTACATGAGGGCGCATTGGCCTAGACAGACCCGTTTCATAGCATGCTGGGAGGTCATGTTAACCAATGGTACGGCATATCACGATTATGCACACCGTCATCTTTTGGGGGGGGATTGAGATCTATTTCAATGATTTAGTGAATATGTATTTTCTTATCATTACATTCGGGAGTATTCTATGGCCATTCGGAAGTCGTTGGAATTGATGGACACAAATTTGAAGTAACAGATTTAGGAAGTCTGCATTTTTCGCATAATTGACTGCGCATCGGACGCTGTGATGTTTTATTTCTTGAACGGGAATAGAATCGCCAGAGGTCGGTTGAAACAAAATGAAGGCTGCGAACACGTGCCAGCTGCTACAAAACTTGCACACACTTTGCGATACAACGCATACCGACCAATTATGTGATGGTTGGAATCTTCCATTCTGCTTCTTAACGGAACATTAGCTGTTTGGAAGAGCTAGTAAACACGGAAGGAATTAGCCAAATTCTTACCGAATCACACACGTATGTTCCGATGACATAACTATAAGACAAGATTAAGACAGGAGAAATCTTAAATTCAGCTGCAATTTCCAACCGCAAAATCAAATGATGCTATACAAAAATAGCCAAAAAAATCACTTCATCGCATAAATTTTAAGAAGATATACAGTGTCGGTGCATTCTGTAGAACTTTACCACTGTTTAACTGATTAAGCCGAGGTGCTTTAGATGTACGCAAATACAATCGTACATGATGAGTAATACATGAGTAATTCTTTCCTTGAGGATTTGGAACGGTGGTCTAGCCTGGTGGTCGCTTACCTACAAAAAGCAGTTGCTTCGTCCAGCAAGCGCTATTGCGACATAAAAAATTCCAACACCGTGCAAGTAAAAGAGAGCCAACTCGTAATGAACCTCGAGTGCACAAGAGGCAGGAGGCTATAATGAACTATGGGTAACCCGTTCTCGCAGGTTAATGCACATTTTCACCAGCGACACCGTGACGGTTTCGCGATGCGAACAATCATCGGATTTTAATCGAAAGAAAAAATGCTTTATCGGAGGAAATTCTGGTCCAACAAACATTGGACTGCTAGTGGATTTTAAAGCAAAACACCCACAGAAGCATACAATTATAGCGGAAACACTACAGCGGATAGGTTTGTACTCAAGATGAAGTTTCCATTTGGACAAAATGTGTTTCCACGGGAGCTGTGCATCCCATAATAAAAAATGAAGAAAATATGTACTTTTGAATGATCTACATTCGTCCAGTACACTCTACAATTACCTACGTTATTTGAATATAATTGTTAATCTGAAACAAAAGTTTTCAACAAAAAGTTTTAAAAGTTGCACAAAAGATGCGACATGGGGGCTTTCTCCGCCGGTATTTTTGGATATTTGGATATTAATATCAATATTTGCTATGGCAAAATGTTCTTTCCGAGACGCGAACTCCGAATCACCGGCTTGAATTACATGCTTATGGTATTATAATGGGCATCGCAACCACTCAGAAGGTAAGAAAATACCGTCAAATCACCCTACTTCACCGACTCAGCAGAAATCACACTTTTTGGAAGAAAAAAATGGGGAAAAAAAATTCCCAAAACTGTGAGATTTCCTAAGTGGCCCACGACCCCTGATCCCATATTCAGCCAAAAAAATCGGTCAGCGATTTTCCAAACCAAACTCCGAATCACCCACTCCGGGCAAAAGCGCCAAGTCGACTCCTAATCACCCACTTACGCTTCCATAACTTTTCATCAGCGACACCGTGACTGGTTCGCGACGCGAACCGTCCACTTTCGCGCCACAGACGCTGCGCTTTCTCCGTTCCTTCCCAAGACAGCTGATCAATGGCGTCACCAGGGTACGACTATTCGGCATATTCAGGGCGGACAATGCAAATATTGCGCGATAATCACAATGTATTCAACATTTTAGGTAGCCATCAAATCTGATACAAACAGGTCTGAGCAGGGTGTTCGTTCTTTGCATCCGCCACTGCGCCGCATATCAGCTTCCTACGGGGCGACGGCCGGTTCCCGACGTCTGAAAAGTTAACAATGTGCGCACACAGAAAAAGCGTATTCAACGACACATCCTGCCATCTAGTGAGAAATATTGTTATCTATGCTTCAACGTTCAATCGCATGACATTCATTCAATATCCGTTGCTATAATACCTAGACCGTGCTGCTACCTAGCGATAGCTATCTGAAGTGATGCTTCTAGAAAATTAAAAAAAAGTTCTTGAATCTGTGGAGGTTTCAACCTGTGGAGGTTACGACCGCTGCTGAGTTGTGGAGGTTATGACCGTTTCGTACTTGTGGAGGTTGCAACCTGTGGGGATTACGACCTGTGGAGGTTATGACCTGTGGATGCTATGACCGCTTCGGAGTTGTGGAGGTTACGACCTGTGGAGGTTACGACCTGTGGAGGTTGTGACCGCTGCGGACTTGTGGAGGTTACGACCTGTGGAGGTTATGACCTGTGGAGGTTACGACCGCTGCGATGTGTTGAATTTGTGGAGGTTGTGACCTGTGGAGGTTACGACCTGTGGAGGTTATGATACGTCTCCAATACATCGCTTGGCTGTCCGACGTCTGAAGCACCGGAGGCGCTCCTGGCCGTTGTGTCCAGCCCTTGGTTAATCACCATCGGTCGCGGCGAGAGCTGCATGCAACATACGTGGTAGAGGGCGATGCCAAACCAGTTCAATTCTGATGTCTGCTTCATTGTTTGTTGGTTTGTTTATTGGTTGGTTCACGACACACTTTTTGCACATTCACGGCTAATGGCGCCGCCCACACTGTTTTGCCGGTGGGCCGCGGGATTTGGAAATGTCCTGAGTGGCGCTAGAGTCGAACCCGGGACCTTTGGTACCCGTAGCCCGACACCTTAACCACTCGGCCATCCTCGCCCCATGTCTGCTTCATCATGGACTCAACCTGCACAGGCGACACCAGCATCGTGAGACCCGGGGTGGGCGTCATTAGTAGCCGGCAGCCGAAGCTAGAATAGTGGCTAGTTGTGTGAGACGGAGGCTGACTCGAGTTATGTTGCATGTGCGCATTGGCTGGTTGCGCAAGAACTCTGCTCGGCAGAGCGCAGGGGCAGGCGTCTAGGCAGGTTCGCCATCATGTCACCAGGCAGCGATAGGATGTCTACCCTAACACTGCCGGCCATGTGTCACCGTCTCTGCTGTGTGTCGTGTCGTGTCGCTCGGTTCCGCCTTTTGTAACTGTGTTTGTTGTTGCCACCGTGACCAGGGGCGGACTGGCGGCGCCTCCTGTGTTGCCCGTTCTGGCGGCACTTTGCATTGGTTCCATGCCGCCCGATCCTGCCGCTTTGTTGGCGTGTTTTGCTGCTGCCACTGTGACCACTGACGGGTTGGCGGCGCTCCCTGTGTCGGCACGTCCTGGCGGCACTTGACTCTGCCGTCGTATCGCCCGGTCCCACTGTCCTGTTGGCGTGATTTGCTGCTGCCGTTGTGACCAGGGGCAGACAAGCTGCGCCCGTCCTCGCGGCACTCGACACTGCTACCGGCTCTGGTACTGCTATGGAATAGGTGTGGCGTATGCCATTTCATTGTTGCTCATGAGGCCTGTGATCATTTATTTGAAATAACGATATGAAAAGTCTGCTCCACGAACTTCGATTGTGATCCTTCATTCATCCTCTGAATCGGAAACAGCACATAAGCCGACTAGGTCGACTACGAGGACGTGTAGGAGTTTTTTAATCATCCAGATCTAGTTCTGGACGCATTGTTAGGGAATGCCGCCAATACATGCCTGCCCGCTTTTAGCACCCCACGGCTGACCGCTTTTGAGCACCCCACGTCTGACCGCTTTCCAGTCCATCCGCCGAATGTAACCTCCGAACTAGAGTGAAATTTTACATACTTTTGGGATGGGTCAACCCCCGCTTACGACTGACGTGAGTTCACCTCCCCCAATCCATCGGCCTTCCTGTTACCTCCAGGCATTGCGTCTCCCAAATCGTTTTCTGGAAGTTCCACCCATGTTGCTGAGCTGGTACGGAGGTTCACAGATGCCCCCATAAAAGGAATGTCTGCCTCTCACGTGCTCCCTATGGTCCTGTCGATATTAAAAAAGAAACAATTGTTCCCTTCCTTGCGTCCTCTATCAGGGGCACTGCCGCATATAGAGGAGTTAAAATGCCTTTCGGTCAATTAATTTCGGCATGCAGCACCATAAGCCCAATGCTAAATTTGATGCACATTAAGGGACTCGACCCCGCTCCCCCACCTTATTCTATCCTGGCGACGACCACACTTCAGATACGTCCTTACTGCATTTCGCCGCGGTAAGATGCTAATTCCCTGCCATATTTTACCTGTCCTACTTCGCTTTGTACGCTCTTCCGGATGTAATATGTGTATAAAAGGTATTAGAGATCCCTTCCGGGACTATGTCGCTCTAAGTTTTGCACCTGCACCTCTTAAATCCTCATTTTATCCCCCGTACTATGCATACGCTGCGTATATTCGACAGCGTGTTAGCGGCTTGGCCCGTTGTACCCCAGATGACGTCATATAAAGACCTGCGCAGAAAGCTGCGCAATAGGGATGACGCCACTTGGTATACATCGCCTTGGGTAGGTGCTGATCTGTGTACGTGCCGATCGCTAGTATCGTGATGCTAGTAGATGAGCCGTGCTATTGCGCTGCCGCGTGACATGTGTTGGGCAATTGTGGTGACAACCGAATCAAGTCTGTTTGGTGTAAACCGAGATGACCATGCAAAGGTTTGTTGTGCATGAGGTTCATGTCGCCATGATGCATCTTATATCAGTGTAGGATTTCCACATTTTTTTTCTTGGTAGTGGAGTACAAGATTTTGAGCCGGAGTACAAAAAAGAGCTATACACTTGTCGACAATTAACCTTATTTTAGTGGGGCTGAAGCCAATGTTTTCACTGGCATTGATCATAAAGTCATAAAGTCATAAAGTGTTAAGGCTTAATAAGGGCCACAAGGGCCCATCTGGGTCAAGCCTGTCTAGAAGATATTAGAAAGTACATGTTCACACCTATCAATTCCAAACCCATGCAATCCCTCCACCTGTGCCACCACAGCCAATCTCATCAGTATGACATCGCAAAGGAAGTTGCCAAATCCACTGCTAGGTACACCCCATATAGTACAACATAATACTAGCATAATATTATACCCTATATGGCTAGTGAAAATACTCAATATCCCATGCATCACAAGTTAGAATTCAAAAACAACATTTTCCTGTCTAAAAAATTTATCCACCATACTTTTAAAGACATTCAATGAGGGACTCCCCACTGCATCAGCAGGCAGCCTATTCCATTGGTCAACAACCCTTTGACTGAAGACCTGTTGTCGTTTAACTGTCCTGCACCTCATTTTGTCTAACCTGAATTGATGACCCCTATGGGATACTCTAAACTGCAGAGCATCATTCAAATTGACCTGATCTAGCCCTCTAACAATTTTGTACATTTCAATCATGTCTCCCCTTAATCTCCTATACTTGAGTGAGTACATATCTAATGCATTAAGCCGTTCTCCATATTCTAAGTTACTTAATCCACTGACGAGTCTAGTGGCTTTGCGCTGGACTCTTTCTAACATATCTATATCCTTTTCTAGGTAGGGGCTCCATGCTTGTACAGAGTACTCCAAGTGGGGCCGCACATATGCTAAGTACAGCTTTTTCATGACTTCCCTGCTCTTATATTTCACACTTCTATTAATGAGTCCCAGCATTCTGAGTGCCCTATTTCTAGCTGAGATACATTGTTTTTCTGCTTTAAGGTCTTTTGAGACCAACACACCTAAGTCCCTTTCCTCTTCAATAACATCCAGTTCCCTCCCTCCCATTTTATAACTGAATGTCTCGCCTGCAGACCCTATATGCATAACCTTACACTTATCATAGTTGAAAGTCATCTGCCATTGATCAGCCCACTCTTTTAGGTCGTCCAAATCTAGTTGAATATTACTAGATTGATCTCTGCTGTTAGCCACTCCTACCAGCTTGATGTCATCAGCAAATTTGAACACTCTATTCCTCAGCCCTACTTCAATGTTGTTCACAAAGATGATAAAGAGGAGGGGCCCTAGAACAGAGCCCTGTGGCACTCCACTCAGAACATCTTTCCAACCAGATTTACATCCATTCAATACTACCCTTTGTTTCCTTCCCTGCAACCATGCTTCAATCCAATGTAGAACTTTTCCTACAATCCCATGTTGTTGTAATTGATGAATTAACCTTCCATGTGGAACTTTATCAAAAGCTTTGCTAAAGTCCAAGTACACAACATCCATCCTGCTTTCATTGTCTACTTCTTTGGTAACATACTCAATGAACTCCAATAGGTTAGTTAAACAAGACCTTTGAGATCGAAATCCATGTTGAGTATCCCTTAAAAGGTTGTGCCTATCAAGATGAATCTGAACATTCTGTTTAACCAGCTTTTCTAGTACTTTGCAAACTAATGAGGTCAAACTGACTGGCCTGTAGTTTCCTACACTCTTCCTATTTCCCTTTTTGAAAATTGGTACTACACTTGCATTTCTCCAATCTTCAGGTACTTCTGAATACTCCATAGATCGCCTGAAAATGATACCTAGGGGAGTTGCTAAAGCTTTAGCACACTCTACTAAGATCCTGGCATATATTTCATCTGGTCCGGAAGCTTTATTAGGTTTTATATTCTGCAACTGCTTCTCTACGGCTTCTGTAGTTATTGTAAGATCCTCCAGCATATCACCTGCCATGGCATGGCCTACAGATGTTCCTATTGTACCAGAATTATCTTTAGTGAAGACTGATGAGAATTGCTTGCTTAGGGATTCCACAATGTCGCAATCATCAACCACTATTTCCCCATCTACCTCCAGTGGTCCTACACTACACTTTTTAGCCTTAAATTTATAGAAGCTAAAGAATCTCTTAGCATTACCTGCTGAACATTCTCGAGCAAAGTTGATTTCAGCAAGTCTTTTAGATGCTCTAACACACCTCCTAACTTTATTTCTAGCTATTCTATATGATTCTAGGTTTAACCCAGAGTTAGTATCTTTTAGTTTCTTGAATGCTTGTTTCTTTGAGTCCAGTAATTGCTTAACTTCCCTAGTCAGCCACGAAGGGTGCTTAACCCTGTTTGATCTAATTTGCCTACTGGGAATGAACCTATCCTGACCCTGAAATAGCTTATCTTTTATCATTGTCCACATTTCATAAGCATCTAAGCCATTCAATATGACTTCCCAACAGCGTTGGAAAAGTGGTTCGTTGACCTGGAGTCGGAGAATAAAAAATTTGTATCGGAGCCCTCCAAGAAAAAGAAGATATTCCTGCCCATGGAGTCGGAGAATAAAAAAATGGCCTCAGACCCCCCCCCCCCCCGATAAAAAAAACAGAAAGCTACTGGTGTCGGAGCCCCCAAAAAAGATGATTGCTGAAAAGCTTACAAGCCGCTTACTTACAAGCATACTTACACCCCTTTACTGGACCCTAAGTCACTTCAATTACGCCCACTTAATTCACTCGCACTTACTAGGTTTTTCTCCGGAAAGCTCTCAAAACTTTGTCTCAACCCGAGTATACCCAACCAATGGAGACAAAGATCTTCGCGCAAAGGGAAGGGGACAAAGCAGCGAGGCGAAACGCGCGGTCAAAGTGTGGTCGCTGTGTAAACATGACTGCAATATTTACACAATTTCAAGACCGCTGCTTGACCTCAATTCCTGTCGCCTTTAATAGGAATTCATATGTCAATACGGTGTTACCTTTTTTCTTCAGTTATATAGGAATCAATACACTGAAGATATATGTTCCTAATCATGAAATTACGTTGTCTTTATCCTAGATCAAAACATGAATCGGGCGAGACCGTCCCAATAATTTGTTAATTCTCCTACTCTAGTACGGATATTGTTCTGTCCTAACGGCGACGTATCCAAGGGTGGTCAAATGATGAAATGATAGATTTTTCGTAACTATTTTAAATGACGTCTAATTGTGACCATAAATGGCCCGGAGAACGTAATACCTCCGTACATGCACAGTTACTGCAGTTGCTGAAGTGATAAAACTACTATTCAGATGCCTTTCTCTTGATGGGTTACTGTAGTTTTGCGAATTGATGTGGAATTCATACCAAAGTAACCCAAGGTCTTTTGCATTTTTTAAAGAATTTACATGGCTCCCAAAAATAGGTCTTCTGCCATCAATGAAGTTCGCTAGCTGGTGCTATTTTATGCATTTCAATTTGAAATTGAATGCTCTATTTCATGAAATTAACAGAATTACTGAAAACTGTCTGAGATGTCCAGAATTACGTTCTACGGTAGTCTCCGATTGGAATGCGGCTGGAGAACAGGACCTCGGGTCCGATATGCGAGTATATGACGTCGTTGTGCATATTTCGAGTTCCACTATGGTCGCAAGATATGGCAGCAAGACGAGAGGTTTCGTAATGGAAATTTTTTGGTGTAACGCCAGTATTTCCCGGAATTATGAAGAAGAATCGTGGTATATTCCAATATTTCCTTCTGAAGCGTCATTTCGACAGAATTCTGAAGACATACGAAAACCTAATCCCTCATATCTTTGTTATTTAGAATGAGACGAGATTGGCGCAAGCCGAATGACGATTCATCTGTGGTTACAGAGTGATTGTGCTGGGCCGCCGTCCTGCCAGTGTGAAAATATCCTGGAGAGTAATTGGCTGAGGTAATAACTAGTTCCGAAATTTACATTATTTTGTTCTCTATTGTTTCTATGCTATGTCGATGCTTTTGTTTCGTTCGGATTTGGAGGCATCGTGCACACCAACGATTACCTGAGTAACCCCCCGCGAGTTCGGCCTTGATTGGGGCTTAGACTGAGCCAGGACATAGTTTGTTTGACACATGCACAATGCAATCGAAACAACCACCACAAACTTGTAGGTATTCTGATATAACATGATATGATTCCTGGGCAATTGACTGCAACCTGCATTTCATGCCTTATGACCTGCTATGCCATACTCTTCTGTTCTGTTGTCCAGGCTTCTAATTTGTATGATGGACTGGAAACTGCATTGTTGGAGCTGTACTGAGATCCTGGAAGCAAAATGTCATCCATAAATTGGCACGTTTCATTCGGAGAATAAAAAAGTTCAACATTTGCAGTCACAATCCTGGAGAATAAAATGTCCTTAGGTCTCCATACTCCAGGAGAGGCCCAAAATTCCCACCCTGCTTCCCAATTAATTTCACTTAGGAAGCTCCTGAACTCACTGTAATTCCCTTTTGTAAAATTCGGAATCAATGTTCTGTTGGTTGCTACCCTTCCAACATATAATGAGAAGCGTATAATGTTGTGATCACTATTACCAAAGGTCTCTCCTACGTTAACATTTTGCACAAAATTTTCCTCATTAGTAAGCACTAGATCTAATATTTTCTTTTCCCTTGTAGGCTCGTGTATCATTTGAAAGAAGAAATTGTCCTCAAAACAAGCCATGAAACATCTTTCTGATTTGCTTACACCTATTGTTTTGTTTCCCAATCCTGCTATGTTGAAATCCCCCAACAAAATAGTTCTCTCCTGTACTCTCCTACTTATCTCTTCCTGCATCAGCCTGTCAGTGTTTTCATTCTGGTCTGGAGGTCTATAGAATGCCCCAATCCTAAATTTTGTTCCATTCTTCAGAATTATATCTAACCACAAAGATTCTACTCCTGCACTATGTACTCCATCCTCTATGGAATGACATTTCATTACTTGCCTAACATACAAGAGAATGCCACCTCCTATCCTTGCCTCTCTTTGATAGGCATGCATGTTGTAGCCTGTCAATTCAAATTCTTGCAAGTTGTCTCCAAACATGCTTTCGTTAACCCATGCTTCTGTTATGCACACCAAATCTAGCTGTTCAGACAACATATATGCATGCAGTTCCCCAATTTTGTTCCTAACACTTCTGGCATTGACATAAAAACATGATAAATTATTCCTTCCATTGCTTGCTATGCTTCTCTCTTTATCAGCTACATCCCCCCATGTCCTGCCTAGTTTCCCTGTTTCCTGTTGAGAGCCTCCTCATACCTATTGCTGAGCAATTCCACTCCTCTCTTGCTCAGATGTAATCCATCTAAAGCAAACATCTCCATCCTCCCCCCCAAAACTCCCCCACAAATCCAAGAACTGCACCCCAAGCTCCTTACAAATGTTGGCCACCCTGGTATTGAGCCCAATGGCCCTCGAATACCACTCCATGCTTGCATGGACCATAGGGAGGATGGATGTCACCACTCCTCTTTTCCTACTTCCTGCTAAACTACCTATCAAAGCCCTATAGGCTTTCATTGTTTCCTCTGTATTATTTTTTCCCTACATCGTTAACTCCAACCTGCACAATTACCGTTGCACCCTCTCCACTTCCCCTCATTACTCCCTCCAGCCTATCCCTAACATCTTTCACCTGCGCTCCCGGGTAGCAAACACGCATCCGTCTGCTGGGATTCTTTCTACAAAATGTTCGATCCATGTACCGAACCCTGGAATCCCCCTATGACTAAAACCTCTCTCTCTCCATCTCTATCTTCAGCCATCTGGTCATCCCCACCTCCGTCCCTCTCATCATTACCTTCCCTCTCCTCCAGTGCATCAAACCTATTTTTAATTGGGACGCCCATGTCCACCTTCCTTAGCGCCAGTCGGGTGCTATGGCGCCTTGCCACCTTCCAACTGCCACCATCCCGGACCAAGCCATCCGAACTCCCATCAGTCCTCCGCTCGGGCACCCGAGTTGCCTGGCTGGCACCTCCCATGATGGGTCCCGCCACCAAACACTTCAAGCGCTCCACCTCCCCCGTTAACATATCTAACCTCTTACTCAAGTCCCCAATGATTCCCACACACTTACAATTCCCACAGTCTCCTTCCATTTTTGTTGTTGTTTTTTTCTTTCTACTCTTAGTACTAAGTCTAGTTACTGTAAGCTTGTAAGCCTACAAGTATCTACTGTAATATATCTACAGTAATACAGTAATATAGCCTATAAGTATCTACAATACACTATAATCCCGTATAATTACACTAGATATGAAGATACCTACTGTAATTTATGCCCACTATTTTAGTCCTAAAATCTATCTTAAACTTACACACCAATTTGACACAAACTTATTCACTACAGAAGCCTACACTATAGGAATTATACACTCTAGAATTACACACTACAGAGCTCACACCACACAAATATACACCACTGAATCAAACACTGTAGTACCCGTCCACAACACCCAACAATCCTGCAGTTACACTAGGATATGAAGATATACCTAGTGTAATGCTATGCCTACTATCTTAGTCTTAAAATCTATCTTAAACTTAAACACCAAATTGACACAGCCAACACCCTTAGAACTTAACAAAATGGCGCTGGGCAGCCTCCCTGGGTTAATATATTTGCTGGTCTAATTTGTTACACTAGGATATGAAGATATACCTAGTGTAATGCTATGCCCACTATCTTAGTCTTAAAATCTATCTTAAACGTAAACACCAAATTGACACAGCCAACACCCTTAGAACTTAACAAAATGGCGCTGGGCAGCCTCCCTGGGTTAATATATTTGCTGGCCTAATTTGCTGGTCAAAAATACTTATTTGATAAAAACTGTTGAAATATACGCTCAGAAGCAACCGCTAAATATCTATACACAATTTATCCCAGTACACCGTCCTTTTCCGCAATGAACCCCAAATGCAGTTATATTTCAAGGCACATGATTTATCTTCGCACAGATTACCAAAAAATATTTGACGGTCATTCATAAGTTCACAAATGGCATTGGTTTTTTGGTGTCATCATCTCAGAGAATTTTCTGGCTCTGAAGCCACTGAGGAAATCTAAGGTGACTTTTTTTGCATTGAATAGGCTCATTGTGTCTAAAAAAAAGTTGTCTGTTTAATAACATGACCTTCAATTGCACATTTAAAGCACCTTAATGGCCAAACAAGGCTTCAAGTATTTACTCTGGCAATACCAAGTACCCCAGATTTGCCAGCTAGGGATTTCTGGTACTTCTTGGCAAGCACTCCAGCACAAATATCTAATAATAAATATTGAATGAATATTTATTAATATAAATATATAATATATCAGAATAAATAGATAAATGGTGAATCAATATTGAATACATATTGAATTAATTATTAACTATATTGACACAAATAGACAAAAAAAAAACATAGCATCTTCTCACATGACATCACATGCCACCATCTGTGCAGATGTTTCTAGCACAACACAGACAGTATGGTTACAAAAAGGAACCATTTGTACCACCATTCAAAGTTGTATTGTGGTTGTTCATGGGTTGGAACTTAGGGACTGCTGAAACTGCTGGTTGTTTTCAGGTATGGATTTTGAGTGGTAGCACTCAACCAAACAATGTTGTTCTTCCTTTTCCCTTCTGGGGTACATAATATTTCATTTAGTCTAGTCACAATCCTGGAGTACAAAATGTATTGGTATGCATGACACCAACAAATGCCAGGTTTTCCAACACTGTCTTATATTGTAGTGGTTGGAGTCGCAGCATTTGTAGCCAGTCCTTATAGGAAGGTGTCTTCTTGGTTGGAAGGTGACTTCCATCACTAGCTTGGTTGCTCAGTGCTGTACATGCTCTCAACCATTTTCTGGTCTGCCTTATTGAAAGGCAAAAGGACCCCAGACTGCATTACCATATTCTAAGTATGGTCTAAACAGATATTTGTGCAAGAGGGGAAGCATCTAAGCATCACTTTGTGCAAAGGACCTCTTCATAAGTCTGAGAACTCTGTTGTTAGCCTTGAGATTGCTGAACATGCTTCAGCCAGTGTTCAAAACTTCAGATATTCATCAATTAGGATGCCTAAGTCCATTTCCTCTGTGACTTCATGCAGTTGGGTGCTCTGTAGCCTATTTGCATACAGAGTGGAATTAAGGCACCTCTTACAAGATTTCATCTCTTAAAACATTTTTGTGCTCTGGGTTCATACTGGATAGAATGGGCTCCACATGTACTCTGACACAAACATGCAGAAGGAACAAAGATACCACAAAAAAAAAATAATGAAAGATTGAAGAAAACATCCACCAATGATGTTAATCTACCAAGTGTTAATCTAATAATGATTACCAAATAAACTAGCCACTTTTTGTACCATCAAGCACATAGACAGTATCCAAACACACACCACACCAAACCATAACCAAAGGAAATGCTGACAACATGCCAAGCCTCATGCCTGTGCACTGAATAGTGGCCTCTGGTCGCTACAAATTCAGCTGATGTGGATCTCCAAAAACCTGCTTTTGAGCCACCCTGTAGTGGGAAATACTGACAGTTTTAAGAGACATCTTCTAGAGTCTCTGGGGCTGCAGATCGGAATTTGCTTCCTTACCGCTCTTCTGAAAACTGTCTTTCAACCAATTGATGCAAGTTATTTTTAAATGACATCATAACCATTGGCAACTTTGAACATATGTTTAGCAGTGTCATACTGCAAACACAAGACCTTGACTGATCCTTTGCTTTGCGCACCACTAACGCATCTGACTGTGGGTGTGGGGTATGGTGTTGGGTCCCTATCGAGTACAGGATTGGCTGCGTAGGTAAGTAGATGTGCACTCTGAGCTCAGGGTGAAGTGTGAACTATTTGTGTTTGTTTTTCATTTGGCTAGCCTTGTACTGAGACCAACAGTAAAAGGAAAGTGTATTGCTACTGTGAGTTTTAAGAAATAAAGCTGAGCTGATCATCACAGCTCCATCTTGCAGTGCTGTCTACTGTTCACTTCCTTGTTTCTATACTTTGATGCAACCAAAATTTATGTGTATTATTTATGCATATTACATAGGCACTGACTAGGTACATGATTTTTTCATGTCCCTGAAAATGTACTCTGGGAGAAATCTGTTTGCACTCTGACTCCAAACCTGGAAAGTATGTTTCCCACTCTGCTTGCATGTCATTGGTTTTTCTTCCAAGATGAAGGATTTTGCACTTGGATGAGTTAAGGGCATAAGCTGTTTTTCAGACTAGTGCCCTAATACATCAAGGTCTGGCTACATTTTGTCCAGGCCTGAAAAATGTTGGATGCTGCAACACAATTGTGTGTTATCAGAAGTTCAGGATTTGTTTCATACAAAGCCATGCTGGGCTTTGTGAATTTGCCCAGTAATCAGCATGTGTTCCATCAGCCTGTCCAAAATGATAGATACAAGTGCCTTGGATGATGCTGAAGTAAGACTTATGGGGTGGTAGTTGGAGGGTCTTGCTTGCAACCTTTCTTGAAAATTGGAGTAAGTTTGGTAATCTCCCAGTCTTCAGGAAGCATGCCAAAGTCCATAGATTTCTTGAATGGCACGCATACTGGAGCACTTAGTGGGAGGCCAATTCTTGGAGAACTTTTGAGCGGATACTATCAGGTTCAGGTCTTGGTGAAGAAGCAAAGTTTGATGTTGTTAGCTTAGTTTTCACTACAGCTAGGATATAGCAATATCTTCAAGGAGAGGTCCCTCTCACTATAACAGCAACCCTGGGATGGGTGAACATTCCTCAGAAGTGAATACATTGGAAAAGTATCTTCCAAGTATGTTCACCTTCTCAACATCAGTACTAGTGGTAGCATTTCAGCCATCTTGTAACTTGGTTCCGTAATTTGAGATCTTGTTTTCATGCCAGAATTGGAGTACCTTCAGAATGCCTTTGGGTTATGTTTTGTGTCTTCCACTAGTTTCCATTCAAAATTTTGACATGTTTCTGGTGAGCCTTCTCCATTCATTGCCAGTACAAGTGAAGTGCAGGCGGTCAAGTGCATCTTGAGATTTAGCATAAGTGATCCACAGCTTTTGCTTTTTTCTGAGTCATAGCTGTTCTGGTCATGTATATGCTTTTTTATCTTGCTTTGTAGAAGCCTTGGGACACATGTTCTAGATATGCCCTCTGAATTGGATTGGAAAAAGCAGTAGCTCTCCTCCAGACCAATGGTACCCATTGCTTCCCAATAAACCTCTCTCAATAGCACTTCCATTGTCATAAAGCCACTGCTATGAAGGGCTGGTTTGTGTACTTGCCATTTTGGGGATCTGTGCAACAAGTAGGATAAACCTCAATGCCACATGGTCACACCCAGTCTTGGAAGGCTAGTGATGTCTTGAACCATGTCTTTTTGACTAGTAAAGAATGTGTCAAGGATGTGTGGATGACTGCCATGCCTGAAACGAATAGGCTTCTGCATATGTTGGTGCAGGAAACAGTGTAACAGCATCAAAGAACAGATGAGACAGGTGGGACTCAGGTGCTTGGGATAGAGTGCATTCCCAGTCAGTATCACAAAAGTTAAAATCACCCATAATGACCAAGTGAGAGGAATTCCCACTTGTCATTGCTTTTAGCAAGTTGCCTAGTTGGCTGGTCTGGCTTAAGCCTGATGTGGTGCTCGTATAGATGCAGCCAACAAGTAGAGTGCCACCACCCAGCAGTCTCACCTGCAGTCTCACCTATGGCTTCCCAAAGTATGAAGGTGGCATGATGTTTCTGTTTGGAAGCATTTTATAATTATCTCCAACATTTCAGAGTACATGCATGCTGTTGTTCAATGTATGCTACAAAGTGGCCAAATTGTAACATTATCTGATGACATTTAGCATTATCTGGATTGATAGTTTGGATAGAAAATGTGAGGCATATCAGAACCTCCAATACTCAAAACCTATAATGCTTCAGAACCAGTGTCCTAAAATTACTTCACCATTAACTGTGTGGATGAAGAAAGAAGTTGCTTCAGAATAGTGAAAGATTGGAAGAAAATAAAGGATCGCCACTTAAAGATTAAAAAAAGCGGAATGACTCACTTCAGTCAGATGCATTTTACAGTATTTAGCAGTTGTGTGCATGATGACTGCTCATACATCATGTGGCAAACTCGTAAAAACCTAAGACAAGGATGAAATAGTACAATTCCATTAACTGTGAATTTCCAGGTCACATCGTCAATTATTTTACACTGTTCAGAACCTATAATACTCAAACCTTCAGAGTCTCGAAATAGTCGTCTCGGGGGAAGGTTCAATACCTATAATGCTCAAAATATATAATGCCTGAAACCACATTATGCTTAGAACGTACAGTTGTTCAGAACATATAATACTCAAATCCTATGATGCTTCAAAGTATCTAATAACTACTCCCTTGGGAACTTTCAAAACGTATAATGCTCAAAACCTATAATGCTTCAAAACCTCTAAAGCTCAAACCCTAGTATGCTTCAGAACCTTTAATGCTCAAAACCTATAAAATCAGTTAACGACCGCACGCCATGGTCGACTGTACGGTTCACTGCGTCTCCACCGTAGTCTACCAATGGGAGACACCGCGCGAAAGCTTCTAGGCGCATCCGCCAGAGCGGCGAAGCATGCGAGTAGAACGTGTATTGCTCGCCGCCTTGGCCGTGTTCATGGATTTAGCCCGTGAAAGCGGATATTGGAGTGAATGCTCCTTTAATTAAAGTACGTGTCGGCAATTTCTAAGCTGAGTCACTGGTTCTACGAGTAGGCAATTTTGGTGTTTAAGTACCACAGTGGTGGATTCAGCTTTAATAGGTGCTGTGGCCGATTATTCCGCCTTTACCTCTCCCGGGCTTATGTGGAGGAGACCTGGCGCTCGTGCTCCCTTGCATGGAATAAGTATGCTTACACTGAAGACCAAGGGTGCACCTAGAACTTGTATCGGGGGGATGTTGAGGATGCCCATGTTTGCCCAGTAATGATTATGCTAAGTTTCAGTGGCATAATTGGGCAGTGGCGCAGCCAGAAGTTTCTGAAGGGGGTGGGTTGACGAAAAAATGTCATGAAACAGAGACCGTTTTCAAAAATAACAAGACATCAAGCATCACTTCTGTCCCGGGGTGCTGTTCCATGTGCCCCATGTCCATGTGGAATGCCTATGCCAGCTGGAAAGAGCAATCTCAACTGAAGCGGACTTCCAACAGCTGGGGAGTAAACAGGGTGCCTGATGGTCAGAGAGGGCTGTGATGATCATTTTATTTGTAAGTGCCCTTGACGGAAGAACAAGACCTCTAAGAACCAAAGTGAACTAGCGATGTTCCATCTCAAATTACAAATGTCCCGGAGATGACAGCACGGGTTGATCCAGGAGGACGCATGCATTATCAAAGCACCTAACGGCCTAGAAAGATGCTTTTCATCTCAGTAGGGCATACATAGCTAATAATGTTCTGCACATTGCGAAGAACGGTGCCCGAGTGGCCCAGAAACGTGCCTACATTCTCAAGTCGCACAGCTGTCCGAAATAGCAATTGTATTGGCGAGATAGACGCCTGGTCGCACAAACAGGCACCCTTGTCTTCAACCTGCCATATTATTTTACTGATTTCAGCTGGGTGGATACACTCAACTGACTGGGTTCAAGCTCGTTCTACTGGCAGAATACTTGCCCACCCAGCTAACATGCTACCCGAGGTCCTGTCTCATTAAGCGATGGCAGATATTATGTATTGGACCAATGGCGCCTATTGCCGAAGTCGCTATGCTGACAAAGACATGGACTACATAACCTGTCAGGATGTAGCGATTAACATTGGATACGTATATGGTATTTTAAGAAGCATGGTATCTAGGGTCAGTACCTTAACCCCAGTTGAAGACCCCCAGTTGATGACCCCAGTCTCGTGGGGTCTTCAACCGCCCCCCCTCAGGTTTGTCGCGGATAGCGAACGAACAGCGTGCGGCAGCGCGCCAAAATTTGGCATACCTTTTCCCACATCAATTTGGCATGCTGTTTAAAAATTTTGAAGTCAGTTCATCTAGGGTCAACAAGTTAGTCAAGATCAAGTGAGGTCACCTAAAAAATCATGGCATATATAGCTAATGTCTAAATGATTTTAGTGAGTTTAACAATGAGGTGTGACTCACCCCATACACACACTGGCTCGCGCAAGGGGAAACAGCGCCCCATGCATTCTGCCATCTCTGCTGTGCACAGCTAGCATTGGAGAACAGCGATCTTTCTAGACATTTATTGACACGCCCAATATTATGGTGCACAGCAGGTGACTGCTCACTACGTACTCCTGTTCACGTGGAAGGTATCCACCTCCCCATTATGACCATAAATTGGCATTTGTGAGTGTTGGCTGCATATTCGAATGGAAACATAGAAGGCAGCCGGTAGTCTGGTGTGGGACCGCGTCTTTGTTTTAAATTCCATCAGCACACCTTTATAACCATCCGCGGTGAACACAAAATTCCGTCCACCCCAGCGACGGGCGGTCTGCTGATGTCGGCGGCCGCCGCCGGTAATCCCGGGATTCGCCATGAAAGCTCATCACTGGACACTACGGACCTATGGCCACCCACCGAGGGGACCGAACACTTTCGCCGCTACTACACAGCAGGGTGCCACTTTGTGGTAACAGTGTCCATGTCTGCCCATATCAGTCTGATGCAGTAGACGGCAACATTTTCATACAATATCACCAATAGTTGTCCATCAGACTCGGAAACCTAAAGAATTGACCTTACATGTGACACACTTGTGACCTGGCCAATTCGTTTCAACATCCTGGATATCTTCTGTACTTTCAGACACGGTACATTGGAAGGTCTGGTAATGCACAGCCACGAAACACATAATATTTGCGAGCTGAGAATGTCCTAATGACGAATATGTCATTTGCCAAATATATGAAAGCTGGTGCTCGAAGAATATACTGTTGTTTGACTTTGCGAAAGAACAGACACTAGTTTGGTTCACTTTGTATCTACAACAGGTCCCACAATGCTATGATGTCCCATGACTGTTGGGATGGAATGGTATGCTACATTACTGCTAACCATGTCCCCTGCGTTGCACGGGATGCTCTTTCAGCAAGACAAGGAATACTCTACAATTACTGGAATTGTATTTCCTTCGGTGATGTCCAAACAACTGCTGTGTGCCTTTAAGTCCCATGGGGTGCCATTACAACAGCTGAAGTACTCGCTCTGCACATTTCATGGCTGTCCTACGTCTGGGGTGTCCCTCTGTAGGCGATTGCAGTGTCGCGGGTGACACTGCAGATTGATGGTGCCCCAACGGCTCGGAGCCACTGCACAATGCGTGGTTGCCTTTACAATGGCTGGGGTACTCTTGTTCAGACTGCAAGGATGTTCCTGCAACGTATATGGTTCCGCTACAGTGGCTGCGATGCCATGTCTGTAGTCTGGCAGCATGGGCGACGGAACGTATGTGGCGCTGGAGTGCTGCGCCCTTCCTTGCGCGAGCAAAGGGGCATCGCACCCGCTTGGCGATCTTAGTAAAACTGCTTACTCTCCCTAAATACTAGGCTTCTTAAAATAAAGAAAATCTTCAAGGTTAAGCGCGGCATCGTGACACGTCACTTCTTTAGGTATGGCTACATAAGTGAATTCACATGTTCGTAATTTGTCTGGTCATTTTTCCCAAACTACTAGTGCTTCAAATGCATTATTGTCTTCAATGTCATGGACACGCGCCCTGGAGGGCCTCTGAAAACAACGCGCACTGGAGAGGGGGGAGGATTCCGCCCCCTAAGATTTCAGCTCCTATGAGGGCTAGAGCAACGAATTCACAGGGTGGATGGGCACTATAGTGAACTCTATTGTGTGCAAAGTTCATGACCTTAGGTCAATATCTTCAAGGTCAAATGAGGTTAAAATATCAAAAAAAAATCCGGTTTTGCGTGGCTTGGCTTGTCATTGTTATGGATCGCTGTGATTGTGTTTAAATGCACCAAAATTGGCATTAATGGTGTTTTGGACATCCTAATGATGCAATGCAGATGCTAGATGCGCCATTTGACCTCAAGTCACCTATCTAGGAGCACTTTAGCAGGTCATTATCTGCTCCAGTTACCGGAAACGTGCTGCCCCCCCGACTGCTCCGATTGGGGGTTTGGCACAATTGGCTTCGCAAAGAAAGGAGTGAAATACATGAATAAAGTATGGAAACGCTTAGGCACACAATGACAAACAGTAGATGTGTAGGGAGTAGCATGTAAAGTGACATCAATCGCATGACAGTCATTTGCATTTTTGACACCATTCCAGTTGACCAAGTTTGGTTCTATTAGCCTGTCATGAACTTGACCTGACTTGACCTCGGCGACCTAACATGACTTAAAATATATAGCATAACAAAATGCATCAAACAAGTCGCTAGTGTTGTCAAGAACTGTTTTGCCAATATACGGGAAGCGCATCAGCGCCGATTTTTGCGGTCTGATGCTGCGAATTGTTTTTACTTTAACGGCCCCTAACTTGAAAAGCTATCGGCCGATTTTCACTTTTCTTACTTTAAGCAATGCGCCGATCATTTCCAAGTAGGTACGCAAAAAAAGGCGTATATCTGCCGGTACGATATGGAGTTATGTACCCAAAATCGGTGTGGTGGCCGGATTTCGCCATCCACCTCCAGGACGTGTGCAAACCTGTCATAAGCTTGACCTGACTTGACCTCGGTGACCTGAGATATCTTTGAAACAATATAGCATAACAATGTACACCAAACAAGTCGCTAGTTTTGCCAAGAACACTTTGACAATAGACGGGAAGCGCATCAGCGCCGATATTTGTGGTCTAGCGCTGAAATTTTTTTTTGACTTTAGCAGCCCTTAACTCGAAAAAATAGGTAGATTTTCATTTTTCTTACTTTAAGCAACGCGTCGTTCACTTATAAGCAGGTACACAAACAATGGCGTACATCGGCCAGTAAAGTCTGGAGTTATCTACGGAAATCCGGAGTGGTGCGCGGATTTCGCCCCCCCCCCTTCCAGGGCGCGTGTTAACACGCGCCATCTTTCCGGTCAAATCTTCCTACCCCGTCTCGGGGGGGGGGGGCGGTTGAAGACCCCCCCCCCCCCCCGAGACGGGACGGGTTAAATATACGTCAAGCTGGCGTCGTATTCTTTTTCGTATTCAGAGACGTGTTAGCCAGAGACGTATTCGTATTCTTGTTTGGCGACAGTTTTATGTTTGTTTGCAATAATTACCACAAATACTTCTGCCTGTACTGAACACGCTGGAAGTAACTACATAAGTACATGGAAGTAACTACATAGGTCTCATAACCACTTTAACGGCCATGTTCTAACCCTATGCAAACCGGTTTCTTCGGTCGTCTCGCATTTTGTTTTCGTTTTGGCCCAAATCTGTCCGAATCTGGAATCAAGCATCAGCTCGTGGCGAATCATCGAGTACCTTCTCAAACTAGGACATGTCACCCCCGAGACGGAACGGGGTCTGTTTTTGGCTCTGGGGAGTTCATTTTGGGGGATATTTGGAAAAATATTTGGAATCAGAAAAGGACAACGAAATCGACCCGGCCCATACATTTTTGGGGCCCTCCAATTAAAAAAAAAAATTGTTTTAAAATTTCAAACTTGAGTTTCCCAGTTTTCTTTAATTTTCCTTTTCTAATAGGTAGAACAGACCGAGAAACGTAGTCGCAAGTCCATTTGCCCTAACAAAAAATGCTTACTTTAGCTAGAATCTTTTCTTTGAATTGCAATATGCAAATATGCGAAATTTATAAGTAGTCAAATCGGAAAAAAGATGAGAAAAAAAAATTATGATACGTTTGGTTCCATCCTTAAACATAAGGAAACGCTGAAGATTTTATTAAAGTATCTCTACCGTTAAAGCGTGACGACTGGTTAAATTTTTTTTGGAGGTGATCTCACTTGACCTTGACTAACTCGTTAGCCCTAGATGACCTGACTTAAAAATTTTGAAACAGCATGCCAAGTTGATACGGGAAAATGTATGCCAAATTCTGGCGCAGTGCCGCGCGCCGTTCGTTCGCTATGCTTGAAAAAACCTGAGGGGGGCGGTTGAAGACCCCTATGAGATGGGACGGGTTAAGGCACTGTCCCTAGATAACATGCTTCTTAAAATTCCATATAGGTATCCAATGTTAATCGCTACATCCTAACAGGTTGTGCAGTCCATGTCTTGGTCAGCATGGCGACTTCGGCAATAGGCGCTATTGCTCCAATACACAATATCTGCCATCGCCTAATGAATCAGTACCTCGGGTAGCATGTTAGCTGGGTGGGCAAGTGTCCTGCGAGTAGAACGAGCTTGAACCCAGTCAGTTGAGTGTATCCACCCAGCTAAAATAAATAAAATAATGCGGCAGTTGGAAGACAAAGGTATCCGTCTGTGAGATCTTCGCAATATACCGAAAATTATTGGCTATATATGCTCTAAGATGAAAAGCATCTTTCTAGCCAGTTGGGCCCTTTGAGAACGTAGGCTTCCTCCTGGAGCAACCCATGCTATCATCTCTGGACATTTCAAATCTGAGATGGTACCTCGCTAGTTCGCTTTAACTCTTAGGGGTCTTGTTCTTCTGCCGAGGGCACTTCCAAATCAAGTGATCATCCTAGCCCTCTCTGACCATCAGGCACCCTGTTTATTCCTCAGCTGTTAGAGGTCCGCTTCAGCCGAGATTGCTCTTTCCAGCTGGCATAGACATTCCACAGGGATGCGAGGCACATGAAACAGCACCCCTGGACAGAAGTGTTCTTTAATGTATTTTGTTATTTTTGAAAGCGGTCTCTGTTTCATGACATCTTTTTGGTCAACCCACCCCCTTGAGAAACTTTTGGTTGTGCCACTGCTTAACTGTACCACTCAAACGTAGCATGAGTATTACTGGACAAACCTGGGCATCCCCAAAATCCACCCGAAACAAATTATAGGTACACCATTGGTTTCCAGTGTAAGCATACTTATTGCATGCAAGGGAGCACGAGCGCTAGGTCTCCTCTACTTTTACGGCAGTTAGTTAGTTAGTTAGTTATTTGGGTTTTCGGGCGCATCAACTGCAGTGGTTATACAGCGCCCATACTTTTACGGTGGCGGTCAAGGCGGAAAAATCAGCCACAGCACATATTACAGCGGGATCCGCTCATGGGGTACTTGAACACTGTACTTGCCTATTCCTAAAACCAGTGACTCAGC
The DNA here is from genome assembly GCA_034440575.1 of Imbricaverruca yamaguchii. Taxonomy (NCBI): domain Eukaryota; kingdom Metazoa; phylum Arthropoda; class Thecostraca; family Neoverrucidae; genus Imbricaverruca; species Imbricaverruca yamaguchii. The sequence continues at coordinate 24,269 of JAOTOL010000578.1, read as the reverse complement.
TTAGAAATCGCCGACATGTAATTTAATTCAGGGAGAATCCGCTCCAATATCCCGCTTTTCACAAGCCATATGCGTGAACACGGCCAATACGGCGAATAATACACGTTCTACTCGCATGTATCGCCGCTCTGGCGGATGCGCCTGAAAGCTTTCGCGCGGTGTACCCCATTGGTAGACTACGGTGGGGACACACAGTGAACCGTACGGCCGATTATGGCATGCGGTCGTCAGCTGATATAGGTTTTGGGCATTATAGGCTCCGAGCATTATAGGTTCTGAAGCATTATAGGCTTTCAGCTTTAGCGGTTTTGAAGCATTAGCTGTTTGAGAGTAATGCTTTCTGAATATTAGTTGAAATGAAGCATAGGAATTGAGCATTATAGGTTTTGAGTATTATGCGTTTTGAAAATTCCCACAAGGAGTAGTATTAGTGGCTTTGAAGCATTATAGGATTTGAGTATTATGTGTTCTGAACAACCATACATTCCAAGCCTTATGTAGTTTGTGGAATTATAGGTTTTGAGCATTATAGGAATTGAACATTTCCCCAAGAGGACTATTTAGAGGCTCTGAAGCAGTATGTGTTTTGAATATTGTAGGTTCTGGAGCATTATAGGTTTTGAATATTAGAGGTTCGAATATAGACCTGAAAATGCACATGCCATGAAATGCTCCTGGGTTGTAACATGGCAAGTGGTTGACCTAAAGTACCATCATGCTCCTGTCATGTGTGTGCCATGGATGCAGTGTCCTAAAATTATTTCACCATTAACTGTGCAGATGAGGAAAGAAGTTGCTTGGGAATAGTGGAAGATTGGAAGAAAATAAAGGATCATCACTTAAGGATTAAAAACGTTGAATGCCTTTCACTTCAGTTGCATGCATTTTACATTCTTTAACAGTCGTTTGTATAATGACTGCCCACACATGTGGCAAGATGGTAAAAACCTAAGGCAAGGATGAAATAGCACAATTCCATTAACTGTGAATTTCCAGGCCACATGGTCAATTATTTTACACTGCATGGATGACCAAATTGTTTTGCTATATAACAATTATTTGATACACCATATATCATGTATACCATGTATACAATATAGGTATACATGGTATTCCTATATCACGTTGTGGATTTGTTATAGTTCACAATATTGTGCATGTACCGTATGTTCATACTTTGGTGTCACACTGTTCCTAGTGGTGTGCAAGTTGTACTATGTAGGTAGCAATGGTACTCTCAGACATTGTATGGGGAAGTAGTTTGAATCAGGTATTGGGGTCGCGATAGCTCAGTCGGTATGGCGTTTGGCCAATTATTGCAAGATCAAGGTTCCAACGCCTCAGCACGTTTTTCTCAATGGGAACCTAAGTCTTGCTTTCAATGTGAGGAAGCAGCAAATAGCATAACCTGCTATTTGCTTGAAATGCAAGTGCTGAAAAACAATCAGTGCCATGCAACCTGAACCAGTATACTGCAGTATTCTGCTTTCCATACTGCTGTTCAAACTTGTGGTGTTTTGATTTTGAACCAGAAGATGTAAGCATATTGCAGTAGGCATTGATGAGAGCAATTGCATTGTACCACCACTGGTCAATCATTGATTAGCTTACACAAAGTACCATGTGTTCTGACAGGTATCGGCCCAGCCACTAATGCTGTGATCATCCCAGCTAGCCTCTGTCGAGGATTGAGCTCATCGGCTGGCCTGGCCCTTGTTTTTCCGGCTAGCTGCTGTCGAGGACTGGCCGTCTCGATTGGCCCGGCCCTTGCTTTTTTCGGCTAGCCTCTATCGAGAACTCACGGTCTCGGCTGGCCTGGCCCTTGTTTTCCCGGCTAGTCTCTGTCGATAACTCACCGTCTCGGCTGGCTTGGGTCCCTGCACTCCCGGCAAGTTTCTGGCGAGGGCTGCGCCAGTATCATGCTCATTCAGACGGGGAGCCCGCCGTGCAGCCCGGCGGTGGCGGGAAAGCCCGCGGCGGCGGCGGCCCAACGGGCCATCAAGTGTGTGCTGGTGGGCGACGGCGCCGTCGGCAAGACGTCGATGGTGGTCAGCTACGCCACCAATGGCTACCCCAGCGAGTATCAGCCGACCACCTATGACGACTACAATGGTGAGACGCCCGGTCGGCCCGTCCGCGTGTCCCTCACCTTCGCGGTCTCCATCCTCGTCTTCTCCCCATCTCAGTCTTCTTATCTGGATGTGTGTCAGGGGACGAGTGGTCTTGGGGTAGGTTGCTCCTCTCACAATCGAAATGTTGTGGTTTCGAGTCTCACCTGTCGCTACTCTTCGCCCGCGACCAATCGGCGTGAGAGATTGGCGACGCTTCATGACTCAACGGTCGATGTGTCGTAAAACGAACGAATCTGGATGTGTTTCCGTTCCATTCTTCGTCTTCGTCTCTATCTCCGTTTTACCCTTCTCACTCTCCTACTTCGTCCTCTCTATACCTCGCAACATGACGAAAGTAGTCGATGCGCCTTAAAGCACCCCTCTCTATACCTCAATATTCCTGTGATTTTTTTATTTTTATTATCGCGATATTTTTCAGTGTTGATTTTACTCTATGTTCGACCCTTTGTCCGTCCGGAATTGGTAAGCTCGAGTGAAGAGAGTGAAAGGGGAGTATAAATTGCTGCAAATTTCCAACAGGAGCTCCAACATGGAACAAACTATGACGTTAATGAGCATTCGCTATCTCCACTGCCTTGCGTTGAATGTTCGCAGTGTTCAGTGCACAACTGAGTCTGCTGTGATCGGGCGTGGCGCAACGTCAGTCTATCTCAATCTCAATCTCTACCTCTAGTATTGTATCTCTAAGCTATTCAGAAGTCAGTATTGTTGTTCTCATTGCTTGGTAGCATCTTACGTTAGGCGGGTTTTCAGCGAGCGCTAGGGATCTTATCGCCCGAGTAAATTGAGAATGACTCAAAATCTAGAGTTGCTTTTAAAATTGTGGCGCGAAAGTTTGTGGTGGTGATCTCTAAGCTATTCAGAAGTCAGTATTGTTGTTCTCATTGCTTGGTAGCATCTTACGTTAGGCGGGTTTTCAGCGAGCGCTAGGGATCTTATCGCCCGAGTAAATTGAGAATGACTCAAAATCTAGAGTTGCTTTTAAAATTGTGGCGCGAAAGTTTGTGTCTTTTCCCGAGGAATTGTAATGCTGACGTCGAAAGACTTCTTTGATGCACTGGCAACCACATAGGGGCCTATTGTATTGAACTGTGTAGGCTCTCTCTGTGAGCTGGTTGGGACGAACCATGTCTCAACCTGCAAATTTCCTGGAGGGTGCTGTTTAGCTATTAACAACAACAAAAATATTGCAGAAATCAGCAAAGTCCACCAGGCCTGAACGTCAGTAAGTCTGTTATTGTGCTATATTTGGTTGTGAGATTGTGTTGCGATAAGGTGGAATCACGTGGCTACGATGCAACTATAAAGTTTTATCGAGTGTAAGGCTATTTCTAACGATGTTCAGTTGTCACTCCCCACATTTTATATCGCTGTATTGCTGAATTTATGCTGCTTGTGGACACCATGATACCACCTGACCCGGTGTTGTGGTGTGACTGTTCCAGTGGTGGTGATGGTGGACGCCATGACCTGACCCGGTGTTGTGGTGTGACTGTTGCAGTGGTGGTGATGGTGGACGGCATGACCTGAACCGGTGTTGTGGTGTGACTGTTGCAGTGGTGGTGATGGTGGACGCCATGACCTGACCTGGTGTTGTGGTGTGATTGTTGCGGTGGTGGTGATGTACGCCATGACCCGACCCGGTGTTGTGGTGTGACTGTTGCAGTGGTGTTGATGGTGGACGCCATGACCTGTCCCGATGTTGTGGTATGACTGTTGCAGTGGTGGTGATGGTGGACGCCATGACCTGTCCCGATGTTGTGGTATGACTGTTGCAGTGGTGGTGATGGTGGACGCCATGACCTGTCCCGATGTTGTGGTGTGACTGTTGCAGTGGTGGTGATGGTGGACGCCATGACCTGACCCGGTGTTGTGTGATTGCTGCAGTGGTGGTGATGGTGGATGCCATGACCCGACCCGGTGTTGTGTGATTGCTGCAGTGGTGGTGATGGTGGACGCCATGACCCGACCCGGTGTTGTGATGCGAGTGTTGCAATAGTGGTGATGGTGGACGGCATGACCCGACCCGGTGTTGTGGTGTGACTGTTGCAGTGGTGGTGATGGTGGACGGCATGACCCGACCCGGTGTTGTGGTGTGACTGTTGCAGTGGTGGTGATGGTGGACGGCATGACCCGACCCGGTGTTGTGGTGTGACTGTTGCAGTGGTGGTGATGGTGGACGGCCAGCCGGTGAAGCTGCAGCTCTGTGACACGGCCGGTCAGGTGAGCCGGCAACTTCGCTGCCGGCGCAAGATACCGGCCCGCCTCGCACCCGCTCGCCGCCCTGATAACCGGCCGCCGCGTTGGTCGCGTCCGCCGAATGAGCCGACAACGACCCACTTCCGCCAGCTGACGTGTAATCTCACCACCCTGACTCACCCTCTTAACCTTCAAACTTCGGTCGCATATTGACGACTCATCCATTCGCGTCCATTTTCTAATGATTAATCGCCGCGGTACGGCGATTAATGAGGCACGGGTTGGTTCTTTACCTGCACAGCGCCTTAGATGCATTGGTTTTCACTCGGCGCTCTACAGGTTTCGATCAAGCGACCCCCGACCTGACGAATGTCTTCAGCAGTGACATATGTTGAACATCATCTCACCGATCACGCCACGTGCTCACAATATACGTCACGTCGCCGGAGTGGGAGTGGCTGGTATTTCGTCAGGTGCTCCCCGCCAGCGATGTTGGTCCGCGTCTCCAGCTGTTCTGACCAGCGACCTGGGCCCGTCGGCGCGTGACGGTCGCCGGCGTGTTGCAGGACGACTTCGACCGGCTACGACCCGTCTGGTACGCCGACACGGACGTGTTCCTCGTCTGCTTCTCGGTCGTGTCGCCCGCTTCGTTCCAGAACGTGCCGCAGAAGTGGGCGCGCGAGATCCGCCAGCACCGGCCGCAGGCGGCGCTGGTGCTGGTCGGCACGCAGTCCGACCTCAGGTCGAATGTTGAGGTGAGCCGGCACACGTCGGCGCCGTCGCCGTCGCTCCGGTCACTGCTGGTCGCCGTGCGGCGGCTGGAGCACGAGCGTGCGGGGCGGATCACGTGGCGATCCGCCCGACATTGTCGTATCGCCCTGCAGCGTCGTATCGCCCGGCAGTGTCGTATCGTCTGGCAGCGTCGTAACACCTGGCAGTGTCGTATCTCTCGGCAGTGTCGTGTCGCCGGCTTCATCCGATAGCGACGAGTGTGATGTCACCTTGCATAGCTCTAAACCAGCCATTAATCGAACAGGAGCGATGAACCCTATGTGGCGTTCCTATGTATGTGTCACCCTATCTGTGACGTTCCTATGTATGTGTCACACTGTGTGACATTCCTATGTATGTGTCACCTATGTGTGACGTTCATATGTACGTGTCACCCTATATGTGACGTTCCTATGTATGTGTCACCCTATGTGTGATGTTCCTATGTATGTATGAATTGCGAGTGTGCTGGATTCATGTTCGCCCTTGCCGTTTGTACAGATTCCAAGGGCAGATCCCAGGTCCGATTAGTAGAGGGGTTAAGAGGGCAGACTGGATGGACCTTCAGGTGAAATTGTTCCTCCACTTGTTGCCTTTTTAGTAGAATTTGTATGCTAAGGTCCCCGGGCACGTGGGAGATTTACTTCAAAGCAATTGCTGGTGTATTCTACGAATATTGTATTCCCGGCATCAATAGTCTGCGCCCAGCGAACCAAGGCAGGGCCGATTGTTGCCGGTATCTCATCTCGCAGATCCGCCACCGGTCGACGCGCGTGCTGATGTATTCGCAAGGCAGTCGAAGCACAACCATCCAGTGCATCCCTGGTGACGTGGGTCCGCCCTGCTGCAGGTGCTGATCGAGCTGTCGCGCTACAAGGAGGCGCCGGTGAGCGAAGCGGAGGCTCGTCGGATGGCCGCCAACATCAAGGCGGCCGCCTACATCGAGTGCTCGGCGCTCACCCAGAGGCACGTGAAGGAGGTGTTCGACCAGTGTATCGTGAGCGGACTAGCGGCGCGCCGCGGCCTGCCCGTATCGCCGTCGCCGTCGCCGGCGCCCAGCCCCATGACGCCCAAACGGCGCGGCTGGCGACGCTGCCTCTGTGTGTGACCTCGCCTGCGCGTGCGCGCTCGCTCACCTGCGCCGAACTGTGCCTTACGCAGTGACCGGCCGGGTGCCGAGTGGCCGGCTTTCGACCGAACTGATACAGACGGGCGCCGGCTGTCGCGGCCCACTGCCGGCTGCTGCTGGCTACTGGCAGTCTACCAATGGCGGCTGCTGTTTGCTGGTGGCCGTGTCGGCCGCAGCAGCCGCCAGCCTGCGCTGTGCGGCCGACACGGCACGCTGGGCCGGGCGTGCCCCGCCGACGCACCGCTGTGCTGTTCTGCTGGCTGGAGATGGCTCGTGCCGCAGTAGTGCCGCCGCCGCCGCCGCCTCCCACCGTTGGTCGGGACACGTGTGCCGTTTGCTGTCGCCGGGGAGGCGCGCACTTGTGGTCTCGGTAATACTCACACCGCTCCGCAGGAATCGGCTCCGCCTTGGCGCGGCAGCTGCCGGCAGCTCGTCGCCGCGGCCATGCTCGATGTGCACCTGGCCTCTGTTGGGTGCGAACGTGCACGCTAGTGTTGTTATGGGGGTGGTGATCACGAGACTACACGTCGGGAGGGTGGATGGGGTGTGTTGATCGTCGGGGAACCTGGCTCAGAATTGGAGACGGCAGAACCCGACAGTGTATCCACTATAATCGCGTAAGGTATGATTGCAAGCCAGCCAGTCGAGTCCACGGTCGTGGTCGGCGTGCATGCGAAAACCTCGACATCGTCCACACCGTGTATGGTGTAGATTCAACACAGTGCTTTCCGATATATTGACAGCAGTGGTGACCTGTGGCGACTTGCGGACGGCGCCAGATTATGAGGGCTGTGCCGCTGGGTAGCGGAGTAACACCTGAGGGCAGCGGGCAGCGTACAAGCCGCATGCACCAGTGTTGGGTTTTGATATTGGCAGGGGCTGTGGTACGAGCGCTTCTACTGTTATCGTGCCTGAGAGTATACAAGACGTTCCAGTTTGATTACGACTGATGACGGTTGAGATTTGTGCGCCTTGCACATTGCCGCTGCCTGTGTGCTGCAGGCCAGCAGACATTTTAGGAAGGCGGCCAGCACCGTTTGTAGGAATTATGCCCGCATTTTTGTCATGCTGATCGAGTGGAACGCTGGTCATAATCTTGCCTACTGCGTGTTCAATATATGTACGCTGTATATCATGGAGCAGTCAAGCCATGGCTTGTTTTATCTGGACATTTTCGTGCATGTTATACTGCGTGCGCGGTGCAGTTAGTCTAACCGAACGTTTTGCAGATGTGGCACGCATACTCAGCGGAAGTTCGGTAGGTGTGCCACTCCGACACATCGGCCGGTGCCCAACCTCCGCAACTCTCCGATTTTCATGAAAATTGGTGCCAAGTTCCCTACCCTGAGCGTTGAACACGCCTAGCACGTTGCAATGTCAGTTCAGAGGTTTGATCGTCTCCGGCAATCTCAGGTCACCATAATACATGGGTACCTTAGATTGCTAGCTACTTATCTAAGGTAGTACATCCTGAAAATTAAGCATAGAGTTGGACGCGCAAATGTCCGCAGATTCTACTAATGTTATATTAACTAACCTAGCTTCAGGACACTAAAATGGCTTTACGTAGAGTGAACGTTTTTGGGAAACTGCCATAGAAACATGGGATGGGATGGCTTAGTGGGTTAAACACAGAGCTGGAGCCTTTAGGTAGTTAGTAGCTATTTGGGCTTTAGGGCACATCGACTGCACGGGTCATTTAGCGGACAATCTGGGTCCTTTGAGTCGCACACAAACGGCAAGCTTTATAGCGTTTGCAGGGGCACTTGCCCTTTAAAAGTCTGAAGCAAGACCTATGACTCCGGTTGCAACGTAACACAAAATGCAGATCCTTATGGTGTCCTGTCAAGAACAACATTGCTATCTCGAAATTGCAATCATGGAGGTCACCGAACTGCGGTCAGGTCAATCTCCACGTTTTTACGAGTGTAGAAATTTGGTTTGGGCAACTTGCGCGCGAAAAGGTGAGATGCATTGGAATAAGCATAATTCTGGCTCACAATATGGATTCCCGATGGTGAAGGACTTACGCTAGGCCGAGACCATGCGAATTCTACACAATGCCATCAAACTGTTGCTGCTCTTCGCGAAGTCTTATCTGAATAGGGCCTCTGTGCCGCCTAAATCTTGCGGCCAAATGGCTCCCAGTGCGAAGTTATGGATCCCCAGGGCCATAGATAGGTGTTCTACGACCGTTGCAGTAGCCATGGCCACTATCGTTGGTATCCCTGCCAATCAAGGATGTATGTCCAGAGCAGACAAGAGCACATTGCTTTCGACTCAAATTTAAGAGAAAAATGTGGCTGGATATGCATTCATATATGCATATATATGGATATATATATATACGCTACGCAAAAATGGAGTTCGAAAATATAAAATAAAGTAGCTGAAATCTTTGGTTTCGGAAAAGTTTGAGGGGGGTCTCTTCAGATGTTCGCCCCTCCCTGGACCAAATCCTAGCTACGTCACTGTGCATGCTCGCGTGACCTCTTGCGATAGACGTGCTATTTTTATTCGTGTACCCAGACGCGAAGCCAAGGGGACTCCCCATTGGCACACACAAATACACTAGATTAAACGACACGTTTTGGAATTTTCACCATGCAAACCACTCAATATTCGGCGCTCTGGGAGCTTTTTGTTTCAACTTCTACAGGTGAGGGGGGGGGGGGAGGTTAGGAAAATTATCGCCTTCTCCCAAATCCCTTGCATGCACCCCAGCAAAGCAACAAATCTCGCCGGGCCAGAATATTAAGCTGCCGCTATTACCCAAAATTGCTATTACCGAAAGGCAATGAGCACTAAAGGTCTGACCCATCGCATAAAACGAAAACATGCTATAAATGAAACCGTTGGCCTTTGAAATTCCAACAATGGGCATGCTTGGCATACTAATACACATCTTAGATGACTAATCAACGACTGGCAGTCTCAGCTTTCTGAATTATCGGCAATGTAAATTACACTTATAAAGCAGTGACCCAAAATTGTCGAAGGCTGTCTATACCAAACCGTTCACCTGACAAATCCAAGTGATATGCGTGCTTCCCTTGTAGCCAATTTTGATAAAAATCGGAAACATGTTGGTGTAAATGTGGCACTATGGCTAGTCGATTCGTCGTAGAATGTCCCAAGTGCAAACAGTTCTATGATAATTTTGTCCTTCCTCATAACCATGAGCCAAGGCAACACTTCCTATGTCTACAATGCATTGTGGCTTCATGCGCTGTGTTCATCACTGCCACTGTTGGAAGATCGATGAAAATGGCTATCAGTGGAAGCTTATCTTCATCCTGGACGGATTGAAGGAAGGGTTGTTTGGTTTGGCATACGCGAGGTGGTACGACAAACGCACACTTCAACATACAAAGCATCAGTGTTATATTGTCACACACGATCGTTATCACAAACAGCAAACACTGGAAGAGGTACATCATTACCACAATACCTAAATGCAGTTCCACTGCAAGTCTATCAAATCTAGAGAAGGCAAGACATTCTCCAGTGTTGGCTGCACTGCCAGCGCCGTACATGAACCGACATGGGAAAAACTAAACACCCCATGGGATGAGGCACCATGGCGCAAGGCCTCAGATCAAATACTTGTGCTGGGGGCCCATCATCCGCTTCATACCATGTGGCGTTCAACTTCGGACAGATATAACGGGACAATGAATTAACTTGTCACCCACAACAAACGGATAGTGCGGCGCGGTAGGCCAAGGTGGGCACAGCTGGCCAGGGGCGTCGCAACCGGGGGTATGGGGGCGGGCTGTCGCCTACTCCCGAGCAACCTTGGTTCAAGGACCTGGAAAGGTTTACTGCAATCCCCACCCCACCCCCACCCCCACACACACCAATATTTTTAGCTGCTTTTTAGCCTTTAGCCTGTTCGAACTTCCATCGTTTAGCGAAATCCTAGATTAGCCAGCGGTCTTATAACCAGCAGGCCATGGTTGTGGCCTTCCCCATGGGCCAAAGGCTGGCGACGTCCCTGCCGCTGACCAAGCAGCTTCTTCGAAAGCCTGCGCCAAACAAAGCCAGATGTCAGTTTCATGAGCCTCTCGCCTACACAAAACAACACTACAGACCAAACCTTGCGAGTCCTCGTCTGATGACAGACTAGGCGTGGACAGTCCTCGTCTGACAGACTAGACGTGGCCAGTCCTCGTCTGAGACCGGGGGAGCAGTCTTCGTCTGACAGGCTGGCGTAGTCAGTCTTCGTCAGACAGCACGGAATCCAGCCAATCGTCGTCCAGGAGACCGGCAGGGCCGCCGCCGCCGCCGCCGCCGCCGGAAACTGCGCCGATCCTGACGTCGCTGGCGGCCGGGGCGTGGTCTGTCGGGGCGTCGTCGCCACCGGCCGCTGTCGCACTGCCGCCGTCGCCGGCGGAAGGCGTGGCGTCAACGACTGCATGTATGACGTCATTGTCGCGGCCAGCGGCAGCGGCATGGATCGGGGCGAAGTCGGCAGCCGCAGATCCGACGTTAGCGGGCGAACAGTCTGAGGCAGTGACGGTCGCTGTGAGTCAGCAACGCCGATACGGCCTGATTGCGTCTGGGTGCCACTCAGCGGTAGCTGTAATCTCTGATAAGGCTGAGGTGGCCCAGACGCTCGGTAACACCACAGTCGGGTAGTCATTCGAAGAAATAGACCACAATTAATTTAGATTCAACGTGCACGCATTCCACACCTATTACACGCATATTCCATCTGCGCTTACGATAGCACAAGCCGCCGCGATCGGTACCTCCATGAACTTATCTTTCAACGAGATTGACAATAAGATGAGACACCATTTTATGATTATACGCTCTTGATATGCTGCCAGGATCTCACCGGATGCTGCCATGCGATGATATCTCACTATATGCAATTACAATATCACTATCTCCCTCTATGCAATTACTGTGGGATATCACAAAACCTATGGTGACCAAAGTTTTAGCAATTAAACAAGCTTCTGAGAAATAGTTGATGATAATCTACCGACAACGTAACGTCTAGCTCATCAGATTTTAATCCTAATACTCTACTAATTTTCGCAAAGAAATACTATCTGGGGGCGGAAAAATACTAGTAGGGGATGCATCGAATGCGTCGGTCATGTAGCACGAAATGCTAGCTGAAAGGAACCCACTTCCTTCATTGACGAACCGCCCAGACAACAGCACACTTCTGATTGACGACAGACACAATAGAGTATAGACAACTGTTGAGCAGTTTGGCTACAAAGTTCTTAGATAATCGTCAGACTCGCAAGCATTTTGTTGAGATGTGCCGCGCCCTGACTGGTCTTCCGAAAGACAGCGCCACGGTGTGTGTTCAGAACCGAGCACCCACCACGAGCTAGTGTTCTGGAGTCCAGCGCCAGTGGTCGGACAGCAGCTTTACGGAAGGAGTAGAGGGCTGACCTCAAGGAAAATATGGCCAGACACGACAAATAACATAATGAACGTCTCATATACCTAAGCCCGGGCCATTCAGCTGGTGCAAGATAGGCTGAAACAAATACGTCTACCAACTGTAGCTCCGCGCGAAGTTGAAAAAATGCGTCCAACAATTGTGTCGTGTGAGGCTTTCAGATCAGAAAGGACGATTTAGGTTGATTATTGGTCTTACGACACATCGATCGTTGTGTCATGTAGCGTCGCCAATCTCTCACGCCGATTGGTCGCGGGCGAAGAGTAGCGACAAGTGAGACTCAAATCCACAACCTTTCGATCGTGAGACGACCAACTTACCCCTAAACCACTCGTCCCCAGAAAAGACGAATTAAGAAGAAATATAAACGTCAGCTGATACAATTTCTAAACCCTACCCCATGCAAGGAGAGTTGCTGAAATTCCTCACGTTACGTTTTCTGGCGACCACGGAAAAACGGCACGGGTTAGCGCGCTGCCACATGGAAAGTTGGCGCATTCCCCGTGAAAAGTTGGCGTCCCTCTGGCCGAGAAAGGCACCACTTTAAGAACGCTGGAGTGCATCCTCCCCCTGCCGATCGACTGATGTTTTTTTAGTCAGACTTACTTCTTTCAAAGAAAAAGGCGCCACTTCGGTGTGCTCAAGTATACTCACCACGCTCCCACTCAACGAATTTTTCGACCGAACACGTCTCTCCGACGAAATGTGCCCTCCTCGTGAGCATTCCTGGATCAGCCCCTCACTTGCCCCAACGTTCAAAATACAGAATACCCTCAAAAAATGAATGACGATCCACAACAAAAGTGGACAGGCACAATACTCACCTGGCAACACAATGCCAATCATGCGGGGTGAACCGACACAATACACATCAAATGGCCCAAAGCAACATCCTCGGCCTGAGCCAAGAAACATTGTTTGTTATTTGGGCTTTAGGGCGTCTCGACCAGAACTGATCATTCGCGAGCAGAGAAACATACTCAGCTGTTGAATCGACGTCATAGCCACCCATGTGATACTATTCAATGGAATAGTATGGAATGGAATACCACGTGGCTGTGATATTATTCAATGGAATAATATTACAGCCACACATCAGTATCTTGTGAGAGACATGATTGGGACTACAGCATGAACTGTACGCCGGGAATGCGGAACAGCCACACACTGCTATAGTTCACGCACTTGTGCCTGTGGCCCGACGAACCTCCAGAGAAACATGCAGTGAAGGCATACGTTCGGAAGCTAGGGTTGCTGTACGCACAGAATAGCTATCCAATGGAAGATAACGATTGATATGTAAATTTCTCAGAACAATTGTTCCACATCGAGTTATTGAAAAAGCAATATAATGAATTTTCCCGGTAGTCCCGGTAATCCACCGCCCTGTTTCTGATCGCGTAGCTCGGGCCAGTGGGGTTCGCGGAGCCCCAAAAACGGCCCTGTGAGCAACCATGTGCCAATAGTTGAAGATACACCCTACTTCTCATGGAAGTTATCATATAGTTATCTCAGTCACACTTACCATGGACGCTCTCGGGATAATGCAATACCCACCAGTATGGTTAATGGAGATAGCATGTTATCCCATAGGGAGGACTCTCATAGCGACACACCACGGCAGTTTCTAGGAACGAGGCACCACTGACCAGATGAGTTTCCTTCGATCACGACAGATGGCAGGTACGTCGCTCACCGTCATACAACCCTCACCAAAGGAGGAGCTGGCCATCAAATAAGTCACCAGAGGAGCCGCTCGCCGTGACAGAAATGGCAAAGTAATCACCATAGGGGATGCTCACCATAGGAGACACCAGGATAGGAACCGAACAAATGATTTCAGGGCGTTTTATTCTTGAAGAAGAAGAATATCGGGCTATTTTATGACTCATTCAACCGCAAGGCTATATAGTGTCGCCAACCTGTCGCACCGATTGGTCGCGGGTAGACTCTGTAAATGCTGTCAGCCGCGAGATTGGAACCCACAATCCTGCGATCAAAGAGTCTGACGCTCGACCAACTCAGCTACTGAGGCCCCCGGGTTTCTATTCTTCATTCCAGGAATCATCACATTTTTCCCGAAATATATATACTTCGTTATTTACAAAATGTATACACTCCATTACTTGGTGCTTCAATATACACCCCATAATTCGACAAACTGGAAGATTCCATAATTCGGCAAACTGGAAAATTATACACTCCATTGCCTAGTGCCTCTCAAGATTGTACACTCCATGGCATAGTGCCTCTCAAGATTATACACTCCATTTTTGGCAAACCCAAAAATTATGCACTCCGAATCCAAGACCGAAAGTGAAAATCCAACACTGCTCACCAGAGGAGCCGCTCGCCGTGGCACAACTCACCAGAGGAGCCGCTCGCGGTGACAAAACCCACCAGAGGAGCCGCTCGCGGTGACACAACTCACCAGAGGAGCCGCTCGCCGCGACACATCTCCCCAGAGGAGCCGCTCGCCGTGACACATCTCCCCAGAGGAGCCGCTCGCCGCGACACATCTCCCCAGAGACGCTCGCCGTGACACAACTCACCAGAGGAGCCGCTCGCCGTGACAAAACTCACCAGAGGAGCCGCTCGCCGTGACACAACTCACCAGAGACGGTCGTCCGGTCCTGCTCGCCAGCCGAGACCACCAGGACTCCGTTCACGAGGCGGTCATGGCCGGCGCCGGCGCCAGCGTCGCCGTCCGACCGCAGCAAGTCCAGAGTGTGCTGGCAGACCTGTTCGCGTCGACTCTGCTGCACTTCGGCCCGCTCCAGAGCGGTCACGGGCACGTCCGGGCTAGACATCTGGCTCGCCTCCCGCGCGAACTCGTCCAGCTCCTCGTCCTGGCGACAGCGCGACGCAGCACATGTCACTGGCTCGTCCAACAGCAGCGCATGCACGGGGACGAGAGCAGAGCGCGCGGCTTGACGCGCCCCATACAATCGTCCTGGCTGACATCATCATCGTGATCATAACGTGTATTGCAATCATCTTACAGTTCTATTGGACATTTTATCAGTGGTGCAAAAGCACTAGGTGTTTAAATCATGGCACCAATCTGAAAGCATGAATTGACACTGGAGTAAAAGATAAACATAAGTGCACTCTTCTCACTGGGATATTTTCTGATATATCCCAAACCACCGACGACACAGATCATCTGTGAAGCCACCGCCCAATCCGCCATGGATCGCGACCAGAATTTAGTGCAACTTTAGACCATTGTGAGCTGGTTATCAATGTTAGCTGATGTCAAATACATGGATTTCGAATAAAATGTTATGAAAATGGCAAGCCACCACCCGACCGTCGTTTTCGTTCAATCCGTTCCCATGTAGCAGGATACGAAGCTTGGTGAGTGGCTGGAATTCTGGGAAATTACAGCATGTGAAGCAGAGCCAGCACGTGAAATTTCCCCATATGATATAGTCATCCCGTGAAAACGATTCCAACCAATATGTTACCGCATTTTGTCAGATGGATGGTTTGTATTCGTCTCTCACGTCCTGCCAATAGGGTTCGAATAGTTTCACGGGCTCGGATTTGGCCTCCGGCTGGGTGCGTTAGTTTGCAACTGGTCTGATAAGGACAGCGACGAATCACCACGATGGCCGTGCAGGTGCATTGACGGCACGTTAAACTTTCTGTTCACATGATGTCAATGAGCTGGAATTAACGGATCGGATGGTGGGGTGGGGGGAGGGCCCACGCAACAAGCTCTGCTTAGCAACACGACCCTTATCTACAAAACTACCTCAGCAAGAATGTGGAATACATTTTTGTTTAACCAGCCAGTTCCGCCTTGTCACTGTAATAAGCTACGCAAAACGACAGGCTTAAAAAGGCTTCGCCACGGCCACATAGCATCGGTAGGAG
This sequence comes from Imbricaverruca yamaguchii, assembly GCA_034440575.1. Lineage (NCBI taxonomy): Eukaryota > Metazoa > Arthropoda > Thecostraca > Neoverrucidae > Imbricaverruca > Imbricaverruca yamaguchii. Next base: position 8,728 of record JAOTOL010000578.1, on the reverse strand, counting down.
CGCACTGGGATATGCCGATGTGGCTGGTAGAGGATGTGCCGATGTGGCTGGTAGAAGATGGTCGGCAGGAGCGCACTGGGATGTGCCGATGTGGCTGGTAGAGGATGTGCCGATGTGGCTGGTAGAAGATGGTCGGCAGGAGCGCACTGGGATGTGCCGATGTGGCTGGTAGAGGATGTGCCGATGTGGCTGGTAGAAGATGGTCGGCAGGAGCGCACTGGGATGTGCCGATGTGGCTAGTCACATAGCCTCAGTACGAGCGCACCTGAGTGTGCCGATGTGGCTGGTAGAAGATGGTCGGCAGGAGCGCACTGGGATGTGCCGATGTGGCTAGTCACATAGCCTCAGTACGAGCGCACCTGAGTGTGCCGATGTGGCTGATTACATAGCGTCGCCAGGAGCACACTTGTACCGATGTGACTGGTCACATAGCGTCAGTAAGAGCACACTGTTGTGGGCCGATGTGACTGGTTGCATAGCGTCGCCAGGAGCACACTTGTACCGATGTGACTGGTCACATAGCGTCAGTAAGAGCACACTGTTGTGGGCCGATGTGACTGGTTGCATAGCGTTTGCAGACGCTATGTATTACAGGAGTATTATATACAGGAGTGTTCTGAGGTGTGCCGATGCGGCTGGCCACATAGCGTCAACGTTTGGTGGCAGGGCCCATCGCAGTGTCGGCAGGAGTGCACCGGGAGGTGCCGATGTACCGTGAAGTGGCAGGCGGCGATGTCGAGCCGCTCGTGCAGTGGCACGCGCCGCAGCACGTCCGCCACGTGGTCAGCGTCCAGCGTGAGCAGGGCGGGAGCGGCACCGGACGCCTCCTCCAGCCACGACCGCTCACTGCGCAGGCTGAAGTAGCCGGCGCCTGTGGCTGCACCAGTGTACAGCTGGTCACACGGGGTCACGTGGGGCCGCACGGGAGCGCACAGAGATTATGTCAGGTCACGCAGCGTGGCATATGGTTACATTGCGTCGTATCCAGTGCGTAAGGTCGCACAGGGTCGCATCAGGTTCTGGATTGCTATATCATGTCATATGGGGACATATTTGGTCCCATCATGTCACACGTGGTCGCAGAGGGCCATTGTTATCCGTCTGACACTGCCGCGCCAGCGGTCCGTCCCACACCTGACACTGCCAGCCAGCAGTCTGTCCCACACCTGACACTGCCAGCCAGCAGTCTGTCCCACACCTGACACTGCCAGCCGGTAGTCTGTCCCACACCTGACACTGCCAGCCTTAGTCTGTCCCACACCTGACGCCGTCAGCCAGCAGTCTGTCCCACACCTGACGCCGCCAGCCAGCAGTCTGTCCCATACCTGACACTGCCAGCCAGTAGTTTGTTCCACACCTGACACTGCCAGCCAGCAGTCTGTTCCACACCTGACACTGCCAGCCTGTAGTCTGTTCCACACCTGACACTGTCGGCCAGCGGTCCGTCCCACCCCTGACACTGCCGGCCAGCAGTCTGTCCCACACCTGACACTGTCGGCCAGCGGTCTGTCCCACCCCTGACATTGCCGGCCGGTAGTCTGTCCCACACCTGCCACTGCCAGCCTGTAGTCTGTCCCACACTGACACTGCCAGCCAGCGCCAGCCAGCAGTCTGTCCCACACCTGACGCCGCCAGCCAGCAGTCTGTCCCATACCTGACACTGCCAGCCAGAAGTCTGTCCCACACCTGATACTGCCAGCCAGCAGTCTGTCCTACACTGCCAGCCAGCAGTCTGTCCCACACCTGACACTGCCAGCCGGTAGTCTGTCCCACACCTGACACTGCCAGCCAGCAGAATGTCCCATACCTGACACTGCCAGCCAGCAGAATGTCCCATACCTGATACTGCCAGCAGCTGGTCGAAGGTGTCACCCAGTCGGTAGTCCTCGCCGGGCTCCAGCTCCTCTGCGGTCTCGTCGTACTTCGCCCAGTTGCTGACAATCTTCCGGTGGTGGTACTTGGCCATCGGGTTGGGGCGGGGGGTCGCCGCCGGCTCCAGCACCCGCGGCCCCTGCTGTGCGGCTGGCGCCGCCGCTGGTACAGGTGCCGTCACGGCGCTGCCGCTCGACTTGCCGACGGACGCGGCACCGCCGCCACCAGGCCTGTCCGAGCTGGCCCTGGGTGGTGGGGCTTGTGGAGCCTGTCCAGCCCCTGCGCGCTGTCCCGGGTGCGGCTTCCGCTTGCCTTTCTTGTCCGGACGCATCTTGGGCTTCTGGTGGTGTGAGTCAGGTTGCTAGAAAAACTGCAATGGGTACCAGCATGCAATTATCAGTTAAATATGGTAGATACTTATGTAAGGGAGTTGTTAACAAAGCTTTGACTATTGTTTGGATGCGCCATATTGCAATTATCTGGAAGAGTTGTTAGTTCAATGAGTACCTGCAGGCCATCACCTGTTCGAACATAGCACATAGAAAGCAATACAGAGAATGAGACACAGTAGTCCATTTCTCCATCTTTTTGATGAGGCAAGAAGGCTGTATACTAGGTACCATAATAGTATCAGGCATGTGGTGGGTGAAAAGTCCATTAGGTACCTACGGCATAATGCAATATCATGGCACCTTTAACAAGACATCTCATTAGTGCACAGCAGGCAGGCAGCTGTGAAGTGGGTGTGGATAACTGATAATCCACTGATGATTATTATTGGGGTTTTAGGGTGTGTCAACCAATCTGGATTATGTTGCACTCATATCAGACACACACACACAAACAAACAAACAAACAAACAGACAGACAGACAGACAGACAGACAGAGAGACAGACAGACAGACAGACAGACAGACAGACAGACAGACAGACAGACAGAATCCAGCGAAGTGGGACTCGCTTTCCCATACGATGGAGCGAAGTGAGCTGCAATAGAATGTCTCGTACAATGACGTTTTGTTGATAGAAACTACGCAATACGAAGAGACTGCTGAGAGTATCAGTCAGGATAGCATGTAAAACCTCGTCAACCTCGATGCATGCCAGTGCTTTGTTGGTGGCGATCAACTCGGCAGTAAAGACCGTGAAGTGTGGCGGCGGGGAACATGATCTTGTGACGGATTCTCTCACGAAGGCACCACCCACTCCGGTGTTCATTTTCGAGCCGTCCGTGTAGGTGATGAGGTAATTTTGATACGTCGTGGATATATGTTCTAACGAGTGGAAGTGCAACTCCTCCTTAGTGACATCTCGCTTCCTCATGTCAGCAAGGCAAATATCGATATAGAGGGAGATCAGCTCCCACGGAAGAATAGACAGTTCTTCATATTGCCGAATTCCTTGCGGTAGTATTTCCATTTGTCCCCGGAGCGCCCTCATTCGCACAGAGTAAGGCGTTCCTCCCCTTATGTGATTACGAAGGACCGCATGCCTGCCATGAAAAAACTGCCGGATATGACGGTGGCGTCGGAAACTGTCGCATTTTGCAGGCGTATCGAAGACCCAGCATGTCGTGTCTCATAGATAGCGGAGGATCATGAGCATCTGCTAGCACGTTAGCCGTGGGAGAAGTGAGAAAAGCCCCTGTAATTATTCGCACCGCGGCATGATGTACTGGGTGAAGCGTACGCTTTGTAGTAGCACACGCGCCATCGTATATAAAGCACGCGTAGTTATATAAAGCAAGCTTCGGGCGTATCAGACTACGATACAGCAGGTGTAGTGTCCTTCTATCAGCACCGTATGGCGTACAAGATACACACTTCAATATTGCAATTGCTTTAAAACATTTGTCTCTGAGTGTTTTGATATGTTCTCTGTGTGTCAGATGATGGTCAATCTGCACACCAAGAAAACGAGCCACTGGTGTTGTAGGCACTTCTTGCCCGTACAATCCCAACGCCATGTCCGGGCAGCTACGCCTACGTCGACAAAAATTTACTGCGACTGTCTTCGCTACGGAAAACTTGAATCCGTTTGTATTTCTCTTCTCCAGGCGGGAAATTGCAAGTTGCAGCTATCGTTCCATAAGATGCGTTGACGAGTCGTGTGACCAGATTGCAAAATTGTCAGCAAAAAGAGACCGTCCGATTGATGAAGGGAGTAAGACGCCGATGTCGTTAATAATAAGTGAAAAGAGAGAAGTGCTCAGGACGCTGCCCTGGGGAACTCCCTCCACTTGGTGCATACAACTTGAAAGCTGGTTACCCACACGCACACGAAACTGTCTGTCGGCAATGAAGTTTTTTTCAAAAATAAACATGCTCAAAGCTCCACGGAGGCCATGCTGATGGACCTTCAGCAGGATTCAATGTCTCCAGGCGGTTTCAAATGCGCTCTGAATGTCGAAGAACACTGCCCCCAAATGCCTATTCTTCGCAAAAGCGAAACGTGTCTCTGTGTCCAACTTTAAAACGTGGTCTACGGTACTGCGGTTTTTACGAAAGCCGCAATGATCGTTGGCCAAAATGTTCTGAGTTTCTAGGAACCAAGTCAGTCGAAGGCTAACCATTCTCTCCATCAGCTTGTACAATGATGAAGTGAGCGATATCGGGCAGTAGTGAGAGGGACCATGTGGCTGTATAGCGTGAACAATGTGGCTTTCTACATCGCCTGGATCACTTATGATATTTCCCCCAATGTTGAGGGCCGGCAGTGGCGACTGAATTAAACTGACGGATATCCTTTGTATACGCAACCATGCTTCCGATGTTGGTGTCGTACGACTTATCTTCCCTATATATGCTCGCCAGGAGGAACGTTTCGCAGCACGTATAGTTCGTCGAGCCAGTGCCCTAGCCTTTTTGAACGCTAGCATATTATCCATATTGCTGTGCTTGCTGAACTTCTTAACAGCCCGTTTGCGAGCGCAGATAGTCTGTATTCCTCGGTCCACCAAGAAACCGGAATACGGCGCGGATTGCCAGAGGTGCGTGGAATGCACTTATTGGCGCAATGGAGAAGTCGTGATGCAAAATATTCCACACTAGTGCAGTGATTTTCAACGTCTGCTGCAAAATTCATCCGTGCCGGGAATTCGAAACTAGTCCAATCTTTCGTCCTCAAGTTCCAATGTGGCAGCCGTACTCCCAGAATTACGGCTCTCAGAAACGTCAACCATATCAGATAATGGTCACTTCCCAGGTAGTCATCATGAGCTGACCATTCGAACTGCTAAGCCAGTTCGGGGCCTGCTATGCTCAAGTCTAGTCCTGATGTCCAAGGCGGAGCTCGCTTCATGCCTCTGATCGGGGATGATGGTGCCGGAGCATCGCCAACACGTGGAGGGACCGGTGGTGGAATATGGTGTCTCAACGGGAGCTGAGGAATCTCCAGATGCCGATATTGGATGAATTGTCAGCTGGAAGGTATGGGCTCTCTGCTGTACGCTGGGAAACGCGTTTCGACTCGCCCGACCAACCGGTCCCAGGTCCGGGACTGCTTGCCGAGCATTGACCTTCGGGTTTTATGTCACTTATGGAGGCGTGACAGGGATGCGTTGCAATGATTGACCGCGAAGCGTTAGAGGGGAGGGGAGGAGCAGGAGGGGGAGGAGCAGGAAGGGGAGGAGCAGGATGGGAGGAGCAGGGGTTGATCGCGGTGATGCGGGAGTCGAATGGGTTACTTTGGACGTGGGAATATTGGGTGTGGTGGATGGGGTGTTCGAGGGTTTGGCGTGTTCTTGTTTTGGCACGCTGTATCAGAGTCTACTCGTCTCCTTCCTTGTGTGCTTTTCTTTGGCTTGCTCCGGCCTTGACGACCGAACTGTGTGTGGCGGCTCTGGTGACTCCGATCTCGTGGAAGGAGGTGCATACGCAATACCAAACGAACGTAACAAAGTACTAAGTTGGACGAGCAACTGTGTGGTGCTGGTGGGCCGCATTTGAACAAAGGTGGTAGGGCTACCGCGAGTCATCTGGCGTAGGACACTTTCGGGTGGTTTTCCTCGTATGCCTCACGGGCTTGCCGAAAGTACAAATTCCTCGTGCGTTTCAACGATAATATCTCTCTTTCCCTTATGTGCGCTGGGCATGATCGATCAGAGGTGGTGTGTAGCACTTGTGTCCTACAGTCCACACACTACACGCTGCGATTCGCACTTCCAGAGTGTGCTCTGCTGAGTCACATCTTCTGCAGGGTGGTCGCAGGGTGGCGCGGAAGTACAGAGTTGTATCGCCATATCGCTATGGAAGCACCTCATTGTATTCGGGACGCAGAATCCACTTTTACTCCGATGTAGTCTCTTGCACTGCTGATGGCAGGTCAGTGGAGCTCAAAGTAGGGACGATGTTGTTAGTTAGTTGGAGGTCCTTCCCCTTCGCACTTTCATTCTTTGCGCTTCTACCACACCATATTCTGTTAATCCGTCAACTATCTCGGCCTTCCGAGGCGTCCCTTAGATCGTAGCAGTTGATTACTCCTCTGCAAAGTTCTTCGCATTATGCGGTTCAGCTTTGATTGGAATGAGGATGTCTCTAGTACCATCTGGGGTTCGTATGCTATAAATGAACTTGTTCATGTCTAAATCTCTCCTTGCATCCTCCTAGGATTTCGGAACTCTTCTATCCTTTTCGTTCCATAATTTTGTCGCAGCGTGTGACGGTCCCGAGGCGGTCCCCTCCTCTCTACCCTCGAAGGGGGAGAGATGGGGTCTTTTCTCGGTCAATGGATTTAAATATTAAAATGCGTGGTATGCATGTTCTTGGCGTAGACGTGATACTCGTGTAAACAATATGCCGGTCTCTGCCCTAGGTGGATTGCGCGGAGAACATGTATAGGGCGGTATGCCTCTGCCGGTGTCGGGTTGGTGATGCGACTTCCACTGGGTAAGTCGGTCCCCTTGGGGTCCATGATGAGTTTTTGTGTTAGACCGAATCCATGTAGTATGTTTGGCTTCCAGCTCCCTGTCGCCTCACCACACTGGGGCCCTACTGGAGGACGCCTGGGTCCCGCGGACAGAGGAGGTCGCCAGGCGCTTGAGGAGCTATACGGGGCAGGCGGCGCCTTCGCCCAGCGAGGGAGAGACTCACCACCAGCGTTGGAAAAGTGGCCCTTTTTGGAACTTTTGCAATCCAAGGTATGCACTCCGGAAAAAATACACTCCTTGCATTGCTGGATGAAGACATACTTAACTAGAAAGACAGCTAGATGTCATTATACAATGTGATAACTTGGGTGGAGAGGAAAATTCAGTCATACTGGGTCCCTACCACATGAAGTTTCCAGTATAATTGAGGATAATACACATTTGTTATTTTGGGTCATCTGTGTAGGCACATTCCAAGAGGAGGCAGGAGTAGAGCCGAAAATGAGATGCCAGCCAGATTGGAAGAATATCAGTTTGCTAGCATGCACAAGTGCAACATATGTCAATGGATGGCAAAATATGGATCACTCCAGTCTGATTATGATCTTAATGCCACTGAACATTCCATATTTCACAACATTCCATCTTCCATATCATTCCATAACATTCCATTTGTGCCTGTGCGATTTCTGGTGAAGGTGCAGGTGAATTAATAAACAGCCACCAATGCATTCATGTGTATGTTCTCCATTTGTGGACAAACCTCAGAACAGTGTCTCTGCTGGATCATTGGTTGGTTGTTTGCTGGGAGGGATAAGGATCTGGAGCGGGGCCGTCCTGAGGAAGGGTGGCCTGTGTCGTTGGAGGTTACAAGCTTAGTTTTTTCGGAAAATTTGGTGGTGATGTGCACATAACATCTTCAAATCATAGTGACAAACAAAACCTTTTATTTTTACGGTGGATCCTCGCGAGTGAAGATTTCGTAAACCGACACTGCTTTGGAAGATGAGAGGCGTTTGTGTTTATAACTATGATTATTTGTGCAGTTCACACGGGAAGCCACTGTTCTGCACCTAAAGACAATGCCCCGTCCGGCGCTGCTGGGTTTTCCTGACGGCGGTGTACCTTCTGGCGCTGTTTTCAATTGTGAGCTCTACACAAGATGCTCCAGTGCCGTTCAGCTCACCTACACCTAAATATGGAGAGTTTGCGGAAGGCCTGCTGCGGGTGCCGCAGCCGACGACGACGGGTGCAGCGCCACTGCCAGCGGACCGGTCGCTGCTGAAGATCGGACGAGTGAAATTGCGCCGCTTCCGGAGGAGGATTCGTTACGTCGCCAACTCCGACGCGTCTCGACAGCTGGGCCGGCTGGCGTACGTTCGCCTGTCCTCCTGGCAGGCGACATCGAAACTGAACCCAGGGGCCAGAACCAGGTACGGACGACGCCGGCGAACGACACCCGGTCCAAGGGCGGCCCGGGACTGCCAGCACCGTCAGCATCTACTACCAGAACGTCAGGGGTCTCAAGAATAAGCTGTCGTGTTTGCGGTCCGAAGGCTCCTACGCGGAGAGTTACGATGTCATCAGTCTCACTGAGACTTGGCTGAACTCTGATGTCGCGGACGCCGAAGTCTTGCTGGGACTGAGCGACTACTCCCTTTTAGGAAAGACCTTAGGTGTCGGGAGAGTAGGTGGCGGTATGGCCATAGCCATTCGCAGTGAGCTGATGCCTGTGCAGCGCAGCGACTTAGATACCTAATTGCGAGTGTATTGTTGTCCAGGCGGGAGTGTTGCGGTCACAAGACTGTCTGTTTGCATGCATGTACCGGCCCCCAGACAACACTACGTGCTTGTCGAATTTTCAAATGCGTTCAATTGATGTCAGCTTCTGGTCTGCCGCTTACCATCTGTGGCGATTTTAAAGCATGACAGTTTGCGATGGTGTTTTGACCTGAACTTGATAGCGCCAAATCCGTGTTATTGAACAGC